>BMAW01035497.1:0-15367 GCA_019974015.1 Nephila pilipes | reverse complement strand
AAAAAAAAAAAAAAAGATTTGGAAAAGTGTTGGAACGATTGTATCACCCTAAAAGGTGATTAACAAAAGGTGTTATGTTGTGAATAAAAAAAAATTTTGCAAAAAAAATGTTGTTTTCAATGTTAGAGTCGGGAGTTATTGATCGATGTGTTATTTAAAATGAGCTACAAAATACCAAAAATATTTAGACACAAGCATTTTGGAAACATATAGAACGTCGTAGACGTATAAAATAAAATAACTTTCCTAAAAGTTTTGAGCAAATTTTTTTTCTACATCTCAAATAGGTATTTTTTAATATTTGTAAAATTTATTTAAAAAGCTTAATCCTTGTTTTTTATTAATTGAACATTTATTATGTATTCGTTTTAAAATATTTTTTATTTTTAAATTTAGACAATTTACAAAATGAATGCATTTGATTGTTATATTATAGTTTTGTAAATGCTTCGGACGTTCTTTATTTATTAAGGGTAAGGTACTCACTTTATTTATTAAGGTCCACTCACAATTTAGAATGAAAAATATTCTTAGAAAAGTGTTATGCTTTATTGTAAGAAAACTGGTTCTTTGTTAGATAAAAAAAAAAAAAAAAAAAATGTCATAGAAATAGAAAGAAAGAATTTCTGGACATAGGGATATTTCAACCAATGAATTTTTCACGATGTGCTATATTTCGAATATATTAGGACTCGAAACGTTCTCATATTATGACGCAAGCAAAAACACAGAAGTATCTTCTGCAAGGGACGCCTTTCTTTGAGAGAAATTCTGTTGGTTCCGCTTCCTTTGAATATGGGCTTTAATGTATTTACTTCTTAGTAAGAGTCTCTAAAAACAGATTTTAAAATAAGGTAGAGGTAGAGAAATAATTAAAAAACAAAATATTATTTATTAGTAATCTCTTGAAGTTTCCAAAACAAGTTTTTGCGCAATGAACGAATGGCTTTCTGACAATTAATAATAAAATGAATAGTTAATTCCTTTCTTTTAAAAACTACTTTTCAGTAAGAAACTAGGGGACGAGAATTGGGAAAAAGCAAGTTGTGGTACAATCTAAATTATATTTTCCATTGATAGAGTTCAAAATTCTGTTATTTTTGTGACAGTTCTCAGGAAGGAGGGAAAAGCTTTTAGAAAATTTAATTACTTTCCTGATATTTTTCCGAATAGTATTTTTAAAACTGTTCAATATAATGAGCGTAAAACATTCAGGGCCTATGTTACATACCGTTTTTTAGATTAAATTTTAAAAAAAGTAAAGAATACAAGAGTACTTCCTTTCATATCTTAAAAAAATGGAATTGAAGGATGATTACATTTATAATCAGGCTTTCAAAGACTTATTTCGAATTAATTTTTTCTTTTGATGAATGTATGATTAACAAAATGACTTTCTTTGATGTAATAATTTTTTTTTATTTTACAATTGGGTATTGCGTCAATTTTAAAATAATTGAAAGATTTATCAGTCTTAATTATTGACAGTTTTCTTATTATTTAATATGAAGAATTTTAAAGATTTTTTTTAAACCATGGATAATATCTCCTATACTACTCGAACATTTTCAACAGTATGTTCTTATTCCGAAGATTATCGTTTTTGTAAAAATTGTTATCAATATTATGTTCTTAATCTCATTGACTCTGCAAGCTCATTTCTAGTCCTTCTAAATTTATTAGATTATTTTTATTTATTCCTTTCTGCAAAAAAAAAAAAAAAAAAAAAAAAAAAAAAAATTCTAAGTAGGAGTATCTGATTACCAACGTAGAGTTTTGGATTAAAAGGCTGAACTATTCTAACTTTATTAATAATAACTAAATTATTGACTATCGTTTATCACTTTATTTAATATTCTGTTTAAATATAAGTTCATATTCTGGGCATCTGTAGATCTCGAAGTGTAAAACTGTCACAGCCATCAATATCTGTTACTTCTTAATAAGATATTGATTAGGTTATTCTTAAGAGTAAAAAGATGCTATTTGGAATCCAGATTATAACACGCATTCTTATTCAATTTGGGAAACAAAACTATTTAGATTTTTATATTTCGTCAGTATTGGGTTCCTCAAATATAACTTAACGTTATTAATATATCATTTTATGGTTGAAACCAAGTTGGTCTAGTGTTTGTGTTTTTCCAAAAACTTTAAAGAGATAACACATAAGATTCTTTTTGAGACCCTTTACAAAAGAATTTTAACTGATCCTGAGATTTTGACTTTGAACTTGGGTATCGTGTGAGTTTGCAGCTTATGCTAACTTGGCTAGTCTGAGAACTCGCAACCAAGAGTCGGAGTGAAGCTACACTTAATAAACCCGAGTGGAAGTTTGATCGAGATGGAAAACATTATGCGCTTTTGGAAGATAAAATAATTTATGATGATAAGCCAAATAATTTCATCATCATTTATTTACACATTATCCGCAAATAGTTATCCGAGATATTAATCGTTACACAAATTTTTCTGCGTTTTTGTAAGATATTAAAACAATTTTTTTCTGATTAGTCTATTGGGCATGATCAGCTGGGAATTAATTATTTTAGCTGCGATGAAACTAATTTTTTTTATATTAAATGCGTGGGAGGTGCTTTATAAGTAACTGAAGGTGGATAAGGAAGATGAATTATTACTTTATTCCATAAAATTTTCTTAAAATTTTAATCCTTTTTCTTTGAAATTTATATTAATAGTATTTGAATTATGTCGTTTATAAATTACATTAAAATTTTATAATTGCATTTGACATTCTGTAATTTCCTTTGAAATTTTGTATAATATAATGATAAAAGTATATTTAATTGATTGTATTAGTAAACAATAGTAATTTTGTTTGTCTAGTCATTGAACACTTAAGATAAAACAATGATTCGAAATTCAAGAGTTCTTTTAATGTCAAATGTATGTTCGTCAATAGAGTTCTTCTGTAACTTACCGTGAACAAAAAGTAAGTGACATGGATACAATTTTATTGTTCGAAAAAGATCAAATCGCTCTATAAGAAAATTACAATTGCTTTTTTATAAAGCATGCTAAATATTCAGAACTCAAAGTTTCCTTTAAGAGGATTTCATGCGGCACATCTTTCTGGTAGTCCTTGGAATCTGCCATTTCTCCCCAGTTTCATATTTAAGGGCATCAGGTGCTACGATTAATTTTAGAAGATCATTTCTAAGACTCTCTGTTTGGGGATATATATCTTTGGAAATTATTAATACAACTTGAATTTCTTGTGTGCCTAATAAAATTATTTTAATCATTTTATAAAACTATTTTGTGTGTCAAAAAAGAGTTTTTCCCTCTTAGTTGAATATGGGCATGATTTGTGATATATATATATGGAGGGGGTGTAAAGATTCAAAGTAACTACTACTTATTACACACACACAAAGTTTATTTGCTAACGTAGGACAGAACATTAAAACACAAAAAAAAAAAAAAAAAAAAATGAATTAGACTCGCGTAATCAGAGATATTACGTCCAGCCCAAATTCCCTGAACCGTCTTGTTCAGTTTCTCGCTCCCTCTCCGTCTACGTCTCTTCTAACTCTTCAGAATCATTCGAAGCGCTAAGGGGCACTGTGGGAACATCATGGCTGTCGTCTGAGATGGTAGATCGCCTGGTCTTAGATCCCATTGCCTCGGTCATCCTGACCTTCTTTGCGCCCTCGCAATGTGTTCGATCGATATCATAAACAGGTACATCAGGATAACTGCAATTAAAGGAAAAAACAAGAGAAAAGAAAACGAAACAAAATATACAAACACAAAAAAATGAAGAGAAAAAAAAATGTCTTAGGGTGGACCACGTTTTCAAATGATCGGCTGCAGTTGCAGTCTTCAGTGGCCCCTTCGTGAATGCCGACTCGTTCAACTTCATAACGATCGCGCGGTTTGGTCGATCTGACTTTATAGGGTCCAAGAAACTTAGGTTTCAGTTTCATTCCTGGAGTAAACTGAGTTCGTTGGATCGCAACTGGGTCATTGATGGCATAGGTACGCGCGGTGTAACGCTTTTTATTAAACTGCTTTTCATTTTCCTGTTGGATCTTTAATATGTTATTTTTCGCGTCATCGCGCATTTTTTGTCTATCGTCCATCATGAAGTTTAAGTGTTTTTCTTCCAATAGCTCTCGTATTTTAAAATCTTCTGCGTTCTTCATCTTAACTCCAGTAGTTTTTCTTCCCTGCGGTTTATAAGTATCTAACATTTGTGTATGTGCGTGCGTGTGTTTCAGATTTTGTTTTATTCTCTGATCTCTAATGTGACTCAAATCCACTTCATTCAAGTGTATTGCATTCGCTAGATTAAAAAAAAACATTCGATTTGATCAACATCTGCTGTTTTACCCCTCTCAAGGACTTCGCACTCATACATCGTTCTTTGTAACAATGTATGAATAGTAACAACAGGCTGTACTTTGACCTCGTTTTTTGCGTTCGCCTCGGAAGTAACACAAGGCGCCAGTCAGAATGCAGACGTAATGTGTTTTATAACATTTGGCGAGGTTATGCGGGTGGGAACACTAGCGTCTGTTCGCAGCTCTAAATCCCTATGGGAGACCGAAAACTGGACGAGTCTACTTAAATCGCAGGGATTAGAGGAATTTCGCTGAGGTGTTGAGGGGATTACCCGGTATCGAAGATTTTTCCTTTCAGGAACTTTCAATAGTACTGGCTAAGTAAAAACAAAACGTCACAATAAATCGGAGCTGGCGATTATTCGTTCATCATTTTTTGCTCTAGTAAATGAACAGGAACTGCACCTTCCTTGTGCAAAAAAAAATAAATAAATAAATAAAATGTGTGAATTTTAATATCTCTGCAAATCTTGTGAAGATTCTTTTTCGTTGCAAGTCCTGAACGGTTCGGTCGCTCAAAATTGTGTTTGTGTATCTTAAGAAGTTTTTGATGGAAGAACACCAATATCCAAAAGAGATGCTAATGCTCGCCAGTCTTCAATTTGTTTTAATAGTTTGCATTTTGTATATCATATTCAATATGCTTTCTATGCTATTCAACTGTTATTTCAATGTTTTCTTCGTGTTATTCTCTGACTATTTTGATGAGAGTCGAACGTGTTTTCCCACATTAACAGGCACTCCTGATGCAATACGTTGATTCCTTTCTGGTTTTAAATTTTCTATGCTACTCCTATGCAAATAGAATTCTCACAAACGATGTTGTCATGGCACCTGCTACCTCTTTATTCATAAATAATGACATTGTCTTTTCCACTCATCAAACTCCCTGCCAGAGTAAGAAAAATATATTTCAAATTTAAATTTGTATCTTCATAAGGTTGTTTGATCAAATCTCTCATAAGATTAAGTTTTATACTGCACGTTCTTGAATACACACACATCAACTGTGTAATACGAATAATATTATGGATGAAATTTCTTTAAGTGGACATTATAGCTCCCTTTCTGTGAAAATGTGAGATTGCGTATCTCACAAAGCCCTATCAAAGGGCTGCTTTTGCCAAATTGCTGGATCAGACATTTTTACTTAAAATGCTCTAATTATGAAAAATGAGAAGGTAGTACTCGATGATTATCTGATACTAAAGATTTTCTTCGTGTATTATGAATGAGCCCAACTGAGCTATTGTAAGTCTAAGAAGAACAATTTATTTTCGATTCTACCAATGGCACCAACAAATACAGCTTTCCACTTTGATTGTTAATGATGAAAACGATGAGATTCCCAGTTACCATCTGTTACTCGAACAATGTATGTTCTGAAATTAATAATACAACTTGTTTTTGAAGAAATTTTAAAAAAATTGCTGACTTTAATATTAAAAGTATTTATGACTGATGATCATGCCTTATTTTTATATATATAATGCATGGTTAAAAGTTTATGGGGAAATAATTTTGTTTACTATGCAGCAGGCATATCTAGTTTGACTGGAAAAGACAAATAAATGTTAACATCAAAAATTGAAGGATGTCATTGGAAAGTAATTTTAATTAAATTTTTCGTGAAAAGAACTAAGTAAGTTTCTAATGTATGTACAAATATTTTGTTTAAGAATATAAAGATGAAGAAATCAAAACAATAATTGATTATTTTAAAAAAAAATCTGTGGAAGATGACAATTTGGACCAATTGCTAGAGTTATTAACATCAACTACTCTAATATGAAGAAGCTAGTGGTATAGTTATAGGTTAAATAATTCTTTTTCAATTGTTCTTAGCGCCATTGCAAAAAATAATGGATAGAATTATCTCATGGAATGAGGGAAATTAATTTAAAAAATATTACTGTTACAACAGTGACACGATAAAAGTTTCTCTAAAACGAAAGAATATTTTGCCATTGAAAAAACACCTATTCTGATTGCAGCATTATAAGTTACAATTGTAACATATGCATCCATTCCCTCACTTGTACTCATATTGATTATTCCATAAGATTTCTTATTTGTAAACATATACATTTTGTTTGTCAAAAATTTAAGGACAATATCATTTATTTTAACAATACTGATACAACTGATGAAAATTTGCTTGTAATAAATGAGGATGCAAATCATTTAAAACTAGAAAAGGAGGCCATCTTTAAAAAAACTGAAAAATCTGTTGTTAACGATAAACTGGATGAATAAGTCTTTTTCAGCTAAGATACAGACAATGCGGAATCAGTTTGTTAGCGTTAAAACTGATGAAGAAAAATTAAACAATAGAAACTATGAATTCTTTTATAAATGGTATACATCTTTTAATCCTGGAATGTCTCGAAACGTTATTAAAAATTTCCAGCAAATAAAAATATTACATGTCAGAAATAACAGCAAGAAATTCGAGACTGTCTAAAAAGCAAAGAAATTTACTGTAAAATCTTTTTTTAACCAGATAACCAATAATATTAAGTAAGAATACCTGAAGTTATAATCAGTATTATTAATATGTATTGAGAAATTAATATGTATTATTAAATTAAATCATGACAATCTGTTATTCAGTGACCAGCTATATGCAGGAACAACTTATATTTCTTTCAGATCTCAAGCACAATCAAATATACAACATAATTTGAAATAGGTTGGCCACACTGGCTGGTTAGAAAGAGGCAGTCATTAGAAAAGAATGCAAAAATTAGTCAAGTAAATTAATACCATTCTCACTTTTATTCACTTTGTAATATAATTTTTCATTCAGTATTTTCAATATTCATGATGATATGAAATCATTCTGTGTTATTCAATGGCCAGTTATATAAAGGAGCAATGTATTTATTTATTTCAGAATTTAAACGAAATAAAATTCACAAAAATCATAAATTTTTTTTAGTTTTTATTAAAAATAGAAATACGTGTGGAGATATATCCATTTGCTTAAGTTTAGCTTTTTCCTTTGATTTGATGTCAAAATAATTTTCATTTCTTTGAGCCATTTTAACTAGAACATAAACAATGCAAGTTTCACTTTTCAATTGTGATAATCTTTTTTTAAATTCATTTAAGCTTATATAAGAATTAAATCATGTTTCAGAAGTAAATAGTGTTCTATATAAGCACCATTTTATTTAGAGAATTTCTTTTTAAATTCCTATTATTAGTTCACACTCTCCCTATATATATTTATACATCTTGTTCAAATTTTCAATCGATAATAAAATACTTTTTATTCATTTGCATTTAAAATGCTACTCCTCCCACAAATATAAGTCAATCACTTCCATTTTTTTCTGTGTGTTATATATAATACATGTAACAAAATTAGGGATCCATTTTACAAAGAAATGTTTGCTTTTTTCTAAAAAAAATTTTAATGTAGAAGATATCTGTGTTTTTTCTGGATTTTAGCATGGCAACCCATATTTTATTTTTTTCCCCTCCAAAACTAAATAAGCTATTATAAAATCCTTAAAAACATTACAAAAAAATTTCATAGTTAAAAATTAATAAATAAAAGAGGAGTAGAGTTTTAATTTTTTTTTTAAAATTTATTTTTAATTTTAAAATTGTGTTTATAATGTATTCTAATTTTCATGTAAAATCATTGTCTTGAGTAGAAACACTACATAGCTTGTGAAAACAAAAATTTTAAATGCATTAATAAAAAAAAAAATAGTCAAGGGTACCAAGTCTTTAGAGGAAACCAATTTGATTAAATCTGAATGTGTATGTCACAAGTGTAATTCTCCGATGAAATTTGCTGCCAAAAATCTTTGTCTGACTGCTATTCCTTGATTTGCATGAATTCTACCGATACTAATTAATACAAGTAATAACCAATAATAATTTTCTTTTTTTTAGTGATAATTATTTTTTATGTAATTATTTAAGGAAATTATATCAATAAAAAGATATTTAGTCCAGAAAATTATTGTATACTTTTTAAAATTATTTAATCCAGAAATATACTGTTATATGAATTGATGTTTAACCCTGAAAACAACTTCATATATTTTGAAATTTATATTTAATTGTTAACCTTATTTAAATTTTATAGCAATTTTTGATAAAATTGGTTTATTAAAAATAGTATGAATCATAAACAATAGTGGATCCTGAAAACATCCGACAGGTGGAGGGGAACACATTTGTTTTTTCTTCAAAAAGTTGATAAGACTTAACTGTGTTTATTTTTTAATTTATTTATGTTTTCTTAATCTAAAAATTAACTCTAAATATGAATTCAAAGATTAAATTCCAATTAAGAACTGAAATCTTACAGTACAATAAATTGCTCAATCTTGTGCTTGGATACAGCAATCAACTCTGAAGTAAAACAACAAAATAAATACTTTTAAATTCGGTTGGAATTTCCTATTCAGGTATGTTATTTTGTCTGGATGGGAAATTATAATGGGAGCCTGTACCCACCCCATGGGTTCACCACTGTGTATAAAAAATATAGAATTACTGGGGAACTTACCTTTACTATTTGGATAAAAGGGGTAATGTATTCTTGCCTCAAATTCTGAATGGCGCAATATATCCTTAAGATAACATGGGAAAATGTGCCCATTGAATAATATATAACCTTTTCATTGAATATGTGTATTAACAAAGATGCTGTTTTCTTATACAGTGATGCATCTTTCTCCAACATGTAATGAAGTATCACTTTTTGTAAAAAAAAATTTGTGAATTTACAGGCTTTTTACTTATGTTGTTTTGCGATGGATTACGTATATGATAGTGCAGATGTTGAATGTTTTCTGAAGCAATCAAAATTTTAATGAGTCGGAAGTTGTATTTATGACAATGAATGCTACTTAAACTGATAATTAGTTATAATAGCATTTTGCTTCACTTGTCTACTTTAAGATTACATTTGCTGTAAAAGAAAAACAATCATTCTTTTTCTTTATTTTTTTGTAACAGTTTCTTTTATCTTTTTTTGGAAAATCTTATTTTTTAAATAAAGTTATTTTGTAATCTAGTCATTTTTACTTCATGCTAGAGAAAACTGCATTCAGAAGAACAAAATTTAAACAAGATGAATAAAATATCATTAAGTAGTGTTTTATTCAAGATATAATTGATAGATGAAAGAATGGCTTGAAAAACTCGCACTGCTTCAAGGGGGTGGAGCACATTTCACTAAATATCTTATCAACTGTTTCCTTCCCGAAATTCATCTTTGGGGAATTTTTGAAAAACCTTTCAGCATCCTAACAGTTTTCAATAACTAATATTGCTCTAAGTTATTTAATAATAAATGGTTACTAATCAAATTGTTTTACTGTGTTTAATTAGTATAATTAACACTGATGTGTGTATCATTATTTCTGTTGTTTAATATTTTGTTAATAAATTCATTTAATTTGTAAAATAAAGTTTCCTTTCTATTGACATAACCTGCACAATCAAAACAACATCTTCCATCTCTTAAAGTTATTCCTAAAATTTCTTTTCAGTTCAGATATGTTTGCCTACCTAATATTAAAACTACATAATTATCAAATAAAAAATTACTACATACAGTTGACAAAAAAAAGTATTAAAACACAATGAAAATTTGAATTTGAAATAGCTTGTTTACATGATAGTAACATGCTCATGTAATGCAATTACAGCATTTCTATATTGATTTCATAGTTGTCTCTACTAGTTTGTAGTTAGTTTCTTTAGAATATAAATGCAAACACACCTTTTAAATACGTAATTAAAAGTTAGAGCTGTGGATTCAGCAGTCAGTTTTATTATTTGGTGGTATAAATTCTAGATAACAAGATAGAATAAGCTGAATTATACATATATCCAATGTTTATAAAGCATTTAAATATCAATTCCACTTTAGAATGGATATTTCAATCCTAAAAAATTCCATGCGATGCATTAATAAACAACCCAATGTTTTTTTTTTTTCAATGATAAAACTTTACGTATGCATTTACCAAATGAGATAAATTGCATCCAAGAAAATGGACAAAAAAAATCTTCCTCGATATTTAAAACATTGTTTGTTCACAACTTTTATTCATTCCTAAGGCAACTTATTCAAAACAGAAAAACAAAGGTCAGTCAAACGAAAACTGTTTCAAAAGCAGATAAATTTCCTCAATTATCAAAAAATTATTAAATACTGGTTGAATACATTAAACAATTGATGAAAATCACACACATAATTCAAAAACAAAATATTACTACATTATTTGCCTTGAATTGGATAAATCAATTATAAAAGCAAGCATAAAATTAATCCATCAGCTTTTTGTAACAATTGCATTTAATTACACATTCATTTTGCAAAGTAGTATGCAGAAATGTTTTTTAAATTGCATTGTACATATTCGATTCTTTAGTTCTTAATAAAGAGCAAAAGCCTGCTTTATAAATAAATCATGGATTGCCTTTAAGATTTTTTTTGTTTACAAAGTACTTGTACAATAACAGAATCAATCTACGTATAGAATGCACGAGTTCTTTGTTTTAAAGCTTTGTGGTAACATCTCAGTCAGACAAAAATGTTTTCTGTACGTTTTCATCTATCTTGAAAATTTAAAATTATTTCAAGTAAAGTAATTCACAATGAATAAAAAAAAATTCTAGCTAATTTAATCAAGGAAATGTTAAAATAAACAGCCTAGCAACTACATTTTGGATAAATTAGCATTTTCCAAATGTATAAGAGTTCTTTGTTATATATATATATATATATTGCTTTCATTATTTTCAAAGTTTACAAATGAGTGTGTTTTAAGATTCGACTGCATCTTTTTTTAAAATACGTGTATTACACATCATATGCATGCATATGTTTTATACTCTTTATGTACAAATATTATTATAAAGCAGCCAACTCATTATATAAATAAACTTGCTAAGGAAGCTTTTTTAGGCAATAGGTAATTCAAAAACAAATAGAAATATATTCATTCCAAAACATTTATTCAATTGCAGAATTACTCAAGAGTTTCAAACATACAATTTGTTTCTTACAGACACTTACTAAACTTCCCAAACTTGAATTTTTTTTAAAAAAATTAAATACAATTTTCATCACGAAATTCCCTTTTTTAGTTCAAATAAATTAATAAAAACATGAACATCTATTTTCAAAATTAATGTTTATAGTCTGATGTGATTCTTTTCTTACAGGAAAAAAATAATTTCAAAACCTTTCCAAGCATTATTCTTACACTAATATTGCTTCACAGTTTTTGAAATCACAACAGCTAAAAAACTACCGAACAATCTCCCACACGATGCATGGCTGTTTGACGCTAGGAAAATCCACTCAACATCTCAGCGAAATTCCTCTAATCCCTGCGATTTAAGTAGACTCGTCCAGTTTTCGGTCTCCCATAGGGATTTAGAGCTGCGAGCAGACGCTAGTGGTGGGAACACGATTGAAATTAATTGTTGCGTAATTGGCATGAAAAGTATTTCGTTTCCGTTTCCATTTATAACAATATTTAATTTGTTAATTACATCAAGGCCAATAATAATGTCATAACTTAATTTTTCAAGTACATAAATTTCCGTTGCTATACAGCATTTATCAAATTTAATGTCAGAATAAAAGAATCCTATTGATGAAAGACATTGTTAAAAGATAGTTTTGGAGATCCAATTTTTACATAACTTTTATAACTTATCACTGATATTTCGGAGCCAGTATCGAATAAAGCATTGGTTTTAACACCTTGAATCTCAACATATTTTTCTATTTTTTTAGTTAAGGTAATTACTTCTAGTGATTGAAGTTTGATTTATTACTGATTGGTCACAAAATTTAGCTACATGCCCAAATTTAGAGCATTTCAACTCGTCTTTCTTATTTTTACACTCAGCAGATTTATGACCCCATGAGTTACAATCGAAACACTTTATTTTTGAATTATTTTCATTTTTATTACCACAATACTTATTTTTTGGCTTAAAATCATTATTTGGAGCACGAACAGTCGACGGCATTTTTCCGTATTCTCTAACAAATGGCTTTTTGTTTTGTACATTATCGTGAACGCTTCTGTTTGCTTCTCTTCTGAAATTACGGCGCACAATTTCATAATCGTCTAATTTTTGTACTAAAAAGTCGATATTTGTTATTTTAGGTAATTCATCTATAAGATGATCGAGTACGTTAGGAAGTATTTTTTGCTTTAACTGGTCTGAAATCAAAAGTTGTTTTAATTCTTCAAAAGTATGAATATTTAGGCCGGTTATCCATTCATCAAAATAATTTTGGAGTTCAAATGCAAAATCACACCAAGAGGCAGATGATTCTTTTTTGTGAGTAAAAAATTTTAATCGGAATTGTTCAGGACTCAATTTAAATCGTTGCAATAACAATTTCTTAACATGATTGTAGTCGTTGGCTTCCGGATCAGATTCGCATGCTACAATATTCACTATCTTCAAAGGAAGCAAAGATAATAAATGTGTTACCCAATCGTCTTTAGGAATATTAATTCGGATTATCTGTCTCTCAAATAATGAAAGGTAAACACTTATATCGCTACCAACATCATAACGCGACATTAACTTCATTAGATTTAGTTTAGGTACAGTTAAAGTGCATTTCCGTCTGAAATTGCAGTTTTGATTCTAATTCTTATTTTTTAAGTTCATATTCCCCTTTTTCAAGTTCCTCTTTCCTTTATTCCAGCTGTTCATTAGTAATAACTTCTTAACAATCTTTTGTAAAATCTTCTTCATAATATTTACCTTTAGTAATTAACTTAAGTAAGTCGGAAACTTTAGCATTTGGCCCTAGAGTTAGTCCTAATTCTTCTGCTAAAGTTATTAAGTCGAAATTTCGTGCTCTCGAAAGAAATGACATATTGAAACAAAGTAAAATAAAATAGAATTTTTGCACTCTCAGAAATTTTTCGTCCATAAAAGAAAGTTTCACTAAGGGAATAAGCAGTAGATTCAAGTCTCAAATCACACACAAACCCAATTCTTTTAAATAGTCATTTCGTCGCGAAACTAAATATTTAAGTTTCATTTGTTTAGGTTGGGCCGAACACCCACTTGTAGAGTGTGTAAAGATTTAAAGTAATAACTACTTATTACACACAACGAGTTTATTTGCTAAAAAAGGACAGAACATTAAAACACAAAACAAATGAATTGTTTGTTAAAATGTTTTAGATCCCATACATATTACATACATGGGAGCACATACATATACATACATATTATATGAGTTATTATTATGTTATTATTATTAGTTATTATTATTATTATTATTACATACATACATACATACATATACATATTATTACATATATATTACATACATTATATGCTATTACATATCTGTGTGTGTAGGATTTTCCAGCTAATTATTAAGCAATTAATTTTATTTTTTCAATCTACTGTAAAACCAGTTCCTCCGATACTCAATAGATGTCGCCACGAATCAGAGTCATGTGATAAGCTCATGTAGCGCCACCTATCCCAGAACAAAACTAAGTGACACTTCGTTTCTCTCTCTCTCTCTCTCTTCTCTCTTTTCCGCCACTTCTCTTCTCCTTCGCTACCCGCGTTGAAAGTAAACTTCAAACTCCCGAACGTGTTCCAGTGCCCATCGCCAATATGGGTTAAATGAGGCAGCCATCTATCTTTATCTGACGAACTGGTCAACTTACTTTTCATATAATATTGTAAATACTTTTCATTCTTCATCATCTCTCCTAATAAACAAGTAAAGCTACTGCAAGCTTCATCCTTGAATATCATCAACAACATTACATGGAATCCGAAATTACCCCCCTAGACAACCAGCCCATTGCGTAAGAGCAAACCATCGTAGATTCGGGATGAACAATCTCCTTCACCCCAATATCTACATATATATAGGTTCCTTTTCAAACAAAGCTATTATACAATATAGTTACAAATTTTTATGCTTCTATAAACAGAACTTATGCAGGTAGAGAATTTAAAATATTTTTTCTATAAGTAATATCTAATTCTTGAGAAATATTTCTTATATGAAAAAGAAAAAAATTTAAATTTCTGAAATGATGAAGTTCTATAATTTTTTCAAAGAAAATATAAAGTAATATCAATGAAATACTTCATTCACTATATTTGTGTATTATTTTCTATATGAGAGGTAAGACATTGCGTATATTTAAGTAATACTATTTTTAAAATTGGTACCTAAATGGAAATATATCTGAAACATTATACCCATATTCAACTCAAAGGGAAAGATTAAAATTTTGACCAGATAAAATACTTTTATATTTAAATAGAATGATTAAAATATCATTATTGAGCACTCAAACATTCTAAACTCTACGAATCATTTTTAAAACATAAATGTCACAAAAAGAAATAGTCTTAAATTTGGTATTTCATTTTCCTCTCATGTCCTGGTACTTTTAAAAGCTATGCATTCCACTCCTCTCGTTGTTATAGGCGTGGTAGTTTCCGCGTGTACTTTTAGATTGATGGCTCAAAACCGTGGTTGCTTTAAATCTGAAACTGAATTCCAGTAACGGATCATTTATCACCATGTTAAAATCATGCGAGTTGTTTTTTATGCAGTTAATCACATTCTGTTCTTCATTTTTCAAAATTTTTGATTATTTATTGAAAGAAAAATAACATTACAGCTTGCGGTCAAATGTCATAATTTTTTTATCCTGTTACTATAATAAAGACAAATATATAAATTATTGAAAGTAGTTAACGTATATAAGAAAAGATAGAAACGTGTTTACTCACACTATTTATTGAATACAAACAATGTACACTTATATTCATTTCTAAAATTTAAATATGAATGTAGACATGATGCAGCGTATAACAAAAATTTTCTCTTTACACGGATGTCAACTTTTATCATTTTCAAAGAATTTATTTACAAATCATCCATTTCCAATGAGAGAAGTCGTCGTGGCAGCCAATTGGTTTCGTTCATGAGCTCGTGACAA
>BMAW01035489.1:228131-272026 GCA_019974015.1 Nephila pilipes | reverse complement strand
AACTGCCCATCTTGAATCTGTTCAATCTTTCTCGCCTTTGGGACCACTGGAAATAATATGTAGTTTAGGAAAGATTTTACTTCCTCCCCGAGACGGAAATCGAAAATACAGGGAATGAATATAGCACGTTAAACTCTTATTAGATGTCATCATCTGTTTCACTAAGATGTTGTAAAAACCTCGTGACTACTTTGCTATGGAACCATCGTTAGGGGAGATTTTTACATAGAAGTGAGGAAAAGATGATGTAACCGTTTACTGCTCAATTTCGAAAAATTCAAATTTAGGTATCTTGTAGAATAGAAATGTGTTCTCTCCATTATTATTAATAAATAGAAACTTTTGATTTAAAAATGGTATTAGATTTCCACCGGAGTTCGTTGACAATAATTTAAATTACACTAAAGCCAACTTGCAATGCTAATTAATTTTAAATTACATTTTTATCGCACTGCAAGTGCAATAACAATCAAAATACCCAAATTACAATACAATAAAGGTTTGTATTAATTGAGGAGAAATATGTTTTATTTATTTTTGCATGGATTTCTTACATATTTTACATTTATCAAGATTCCGAGATTTTGAAAATTTTTTAATTAATTAAAAAAATTTTTTTTAAAAAAAAAAAAAAAAAAAAAAAAAAACGCACCAAGAAGGAATTCCTAGTGTAAGGAAATTTCGTATGCAAAGACATTTGGACCAAACATGCAAATTATTAATATTTGGTGTACATTGAAAGAATAGCGGGAGCTACTGCTCATTGTAACTGCGCGTTAAGCAGGTATATATAATAAGCGATTCTCTCAATCGGATGGTCAAATTTTTTGTTTCATTGCGAATTAGCAAAACTTTCAACGACTGAAAAAAATTGGATTGAAAAAGGCTGGTTGAGCAAATCGGAGAATCTCTCGTCATAGGGGTCGATGAGATGCAGGGAATATCAGATTCTGGCAAGAATGGGTGGTCAACGACAGATTTCGGCGTCATGGTGGTAGCGGTCACATTAGGGCCACAGCAGATCAGAAGGACAGAGTTAATTTCAGATTAGCTGTCACAGCGCCTAAAACATCCTTATGAACATCAGATGCACGACCCACACACGAGTGTCCCAATGATCATTCACAGCGGTTGATACACTCGTACCGACTGCTGCGCCACCTAACATTCACGTCAGCACACTATTGAGCCAGATTACAGTGCTGCGTGGCTAGATCAGCTTGGAATGGTGCCGACTAGAGACGTATTATATTTAGGAACGAATCTCGCTTCCAACTGTGTCCTGACGATCATGAAAAATGTGTCTGGGACGTGCAGGATAGTGTGCCGATCCTGTTTTCACTACTTCGTGAGATCTCTTTGAATGTCATTAGAGGCACACTTACAGTACAGCGGTACGTAGAACGATATTCTGAGACCTATTTTGCTACCATTTTTTTTTGCAGTACCCTGGCTTTATTTTTCAGCAAGATAATGCCAGACCACATACAGCACGTGTTGCTATGATAGCTTGTCAAACACTTCCTTGGCCAGTTAGATCCCTCTCCAATCGAGCATGTCTGGGATATGATGCGAAGGCAACTGCATCTACCAGGGAATATTGGTGACCTTGCCAGACAATTGGAATTTGGCAAGAAATACCACAGGAGACCATCAGGGAGTTTTATTACTCTATGTCACGTTGTGTGACAGCTTGCATGCAGGCTAGAATTGGGTCAACACCTTATTGAGCTCGTTACATTGTAACTAACGTATCTCTGAAATAAATCATTCAATTTTTCTAGAATTTTATTCATTTTCTGTTCTGTACATAATTTTCCTGTCCACTAATTTGTGTCTCCATCGGTCAACTCCTTCCTGGTGCGTCGTTTTTTTGTTTTACATTTTATAAATAAACGAATCAGAGAAAGTTTGTATGCATTTTTCATCTGTTGTATTGAATAATTCGCGTAGCAAAATTATTCAGTTGTTTTTGTAACATTCATACTTTCCTTATTTACGCGCAGAGCTACTACATCTGTATTATACAAAGCGTTGTAAAAAAGGATTCGAGAGTATTAAGTAATATGAAGCAAAAATATCTAACTTCATGATAAATTGTTTTAGTTATAGTACGGAAACAGAAGGGTTATGAAATCGAAATGCATTTAGTATGTGTTAAATGCACTGAAACAAACTATATTATATAGAAATAAATTTTAAATACACTTAAATTTTTTTGGCACTTTATTAATATTTGTTTCAGTTTTAAAACTGTTTTAGTTAATGCTATGTTATATAACAGAATTTCATTGCTTAAAAACTGTGGTAAAACGATAAAAATTAAAGAATTTAAAATAGTTTCCGAGGTCATTCTCTATCATCAATGCTAGATAATCTGCAGAACTTTAAAAAAAAATATTCAGTAATTTTTTTTTTGGAATATTTTTTGAAAAAAAGTTTCTTTTCCATCATTTCCTAATGGTGATCAATACCAATTTTAATTTAAGCCCGTAACATTGAAAACGCTAAAAGCGAACGAACTATGTGAAGAAGAAAAAGAGCGTGAAAGTGTAGCATAAATTATCCCTTCGCATCAACAACAGCACAAAAAAGCCTCCATTTACCTTCATACATTATTCACAGATAGAAACCTATTCAAAGAGGAAAAAATAAAGGTTAAACCATAATATCTAAGCCTTGGCTTATTCAAAGCAGATAATAAATAAGTATTGGAAATTTTGGTATCGACATTTCATACAGCCGGCGTTCTTAAATGGCGTATATTAATATCAATGAAAACCACGGAAAAAGGGGGAAATCTTTCTTTTTATGCTCGAAACATTTTTATGAGGTATATAAGCGAAAAACTCATTTTTCTTGAAGACAGAAGTGAAGGGAGAGGGAGAAATGTTCTAACTAAAGGCGTAACTAAAACCTTTCAAACTAATATGAGTTCCATATTTCAGCTTTCTTAAAGATATTGAAAAAAGTAGTACTTACGTTTTAGTAATTTTGAAGCCTGATAAGATGTATGTGTACATACATTTCAGTACACAACACTAAAAGTCATTCAATCATGAATTAAAATTACTTTTTTGCTTCTATTTTCTGTTTTAACATTTTTTTTTTTACTTTTGTGAATTGTTACTGGTTGCTCTCGGAAATAAAAAAAATGTTGAAATTAATTTCCAATATCCCACGCTCATAAATTTAACGCCATGGCTCTGATACCTTATATTTGAAAAAAAAAATTATGTTTTGTCATATTTAAAAAGAGTGTGTCTAAATATTTAATTTCATATTAATTTTCATGAACGTTAAATGACGCAGAAAAATGTTTGTAGTTGTTAATTGTAGTAGAACTATTTATTTTAATGAATGATGTTGAATAAGAAAATAGGGAATGAAATCGAATTAAAAAATAATTATTATATATTTAATTTTATACATTTAAATATGCAATGTTTATTAATGTCAGTTGTTTTATTATTAGAAATTGATTTCATTTTCCTTCGTAACTTATTTAATTATCAATATTATGGCAATTTTAATTATTGACGATGGTATTAAGAACATTTGTTACTAAATTCGATTCGGAAATCTTAAATCTCCTCGCTTTTTAGTGCCGAAAGCTAATTAAATCTATTTTTCTTAATGCAAATTTGATGTATTTAAATGCAGCATATAGATTCATTCATATTTATAATAAATGTAATAACTATGCCACAATACTGATTTTTTAGAGTTTGCTGATATAAATCTATAATATTTTCTTAATTCATAACAGCAATGGAAGTTCATAACTTTGCAATTATTTGAAAAGAAATGGCGAAACCAATAATCTTTCATTTGATATATCACAGATTAATATCACAGACAAAAAGAAGAAAAAGACTAAATATCTAAATTTTTTATATTGTAAACACTTTAACATAATATTCGGAAATTTCCTTTTTCTTTATTATGCTGACACTTTGAATAGCAATGCTCTAAATAGAGTCTAATTAATTTTAATGGAGCATTTTTTTTCAGCAAATTTCCTAAAATTTGTCTTATGTTTAAAAGATTACTTGAAAAATATTAGATATTTATCAAAATATACTAAACAGAGAAAATGCTAGTTAAAATCTTCCATAAGGATATAGAATATAGCTTCGGAATTTTGTTATTACTGAAAGGCTTTAAAGGGTGTTATTATATCATGATTACTTTAACATCAACTTTTCAGTAATAAATATTTTAATTAAGTTTTGATTTACAAAGATTTTTTTAAGCAAAAACAAACTTTTCATAATTTATTACATTAAGCACTTAATATTATTATTTATATTTCATTAGCTATTAAACCCTATACACAACAATTAAATTTTGATTAGTAAATTGATAATTTAAAAAAATATTATTATCTTCAAAATGACCTAACTGAAACCCTTTTTCATGTTTTAACGCAGAAATTAAGATATAAGGAATTTTGCGTTTTAATGCTAAATGTTTTAGTTTAAGAACGGAAGAACACATCTGATATTAAAATTTTAACTATTTCTTTTGAGAAAAAATAGTCCCAGAAATAAGAGAATACTAATTTTGTTATTCTATACACCACGCATTCATTTACATTTAAGTATCTTTGAATTCATTATTAAACTAAACCTTCTTATTTTTAATGCATTTACATGTCCCTCGAACTAATTGGGTCTTTAAAACTCTCAATGTATTTCACTTTTCAATTACATTCACATTGCATTAAATGTAGATATGTCTACTTTTACGTGCTATTAATAATCTTCTTTTCGAGTTTTCCCAAATAAAGCTATTTCCACTTAGACAAAATTGGTTGCCACTCTCTCTATTAAATGCGTCACGCAAGGCTCTCACATAAATATTTAAAGCCTAATTGCATCTGCAGCTGTTGCAAGGCTAGAAGTATAGATACCAGAAATACCGGACTCGAAATATCGATACTTATTTCTGTTTCTATATGTGCTGCAAAGGAAAACTCTTAGAGATTCAGCTGAATATCATATCTTCATAAATGGGTAAAAGTAACAATAATTTTAAGGGCTGACATTTTCATAAATAATTATTTAAGTTTGCTTAAATATTATTTATTTTTAAATATATAATAGAGGAAATGTGTAATTTAAATATACATACTATTTTTTGAGAATTAAATTCCTTCCATTTCTCACACTTATGTTTGATGTATGTGGAACAAACAATAATTTATATATTCTCATAAAATTTGAAATGCAATTTAGATTTCATAAACGGATTAGGGTGAATTAATATTTTAAAGGTTACAGATTTTTAGCCAAAACATAATGATAAATTTTAAATTATATATTGAGTATTCATTAACTAGCGCTGAAAAATATTTCCGATTTCTGCTTCATTGTGTAAAAGACTGATATCAGTTTGTTATGATACTGGAGAGGATCGTATTTAAGATTCATATTTCCATTTTAGTTGGAAGTATATAACCTATTTTAGTTCGAGTTATAAATTTTATACAGTGTTCGTGATATAGAAAATGTTAATTTCAAACCATGATATATAAATGGAGCAATAATTCATATGTATTTTGAATTATTATTTAATTATCAACAGGAATTTTACTTTCACTTTATTTCTAAGAAATATCACATTTAATTATTGCATTTAAAAAGTTACTATACATAAAAAAATAGCAATAACTGAACAAATTTATAGAAAAATACTCGATATAATTTGATTTCAGAAAGAATTGAAGTAATACATCGTACATCAACGATTAATTTGTTTTTATGAGTCTTTTCAACATACGATTGCCTTTTCATTATGCAACAATTATGTTTGTTAACTGTCAAATAGTATAACAATTTGTTTTTATACCAAACAAAAACTCCTTTCAAAATGCATTCTTCCTACAAAAGAATTACCTTAGAGCTATATTTTGGGTTGCAAATATGAAATGTTATATATTTGAATTTTAAAAAAAAATATTTTGATTAATTTTCATAGGAGCTTGTAATATTTACGTTTCATTTAACATTTAAAAACTGAAGTATTAAAAATAAAACTAATATTTTTAATAATTAATTAAATCTATTTTTTATTTAGAACATACGTAATTTGAAAATAATACGGTTTCAATTGCACGTGGAAAATTTAAATTTCATATCATTATTTTCCAGATTTATAATGCATACATTTATCATAAAAGCTTTCTAACATGTGCTTGCATAGGTTTTGGAAAAGAAAGTAAGATAATATGTAGACTGCGTTAATAAAAGTAACAATATAGAGATAATTATGGTTTCTAATACAATACAATTTTAACGAGCTCTGAACTATGACAAATACATTCAACATTTAAAATACACGACAAAAGTTCTAAAATTACTAAAGAAAAAATTCACAATGAAACACAAAACTTTAAAAATTTTGTTGTATTACTGCCAAATCCTACATTAGTATTGAGAAGCCCAATCATTATGGTTAATATTTCAAATGCTATTGCTTTAATTTTGAATTCAACTACAGTTCCGGATAAACATAACAGCTTATGTGGAATTATAGAAAATAAACCTTTCAGATAACAGTAAAATAAGACAAGAAATTACTAATTGAACTTCTGAAACACTTATGTAACTGAAAAGTTCTATGCTGCCTTTAATTTTAGAGTAATTAGTGTTATTAGCGATTATTAATGTGATAGTTAATATAAGTGATAGTTAAAGATACTAATATAGGAACTACACATATATTTTGAAATTTATGTTATATCACTTTAGGTTAGAAAATGATACGTTTAAGCTAAAAGATCTGTGTCATTTATTTCAAGTGAATATCATAATGTGTAATTGCCTTAATAAATCAAGATTATATTATAAATTATAAGGAATATTGTTGTTATTCAGAAATATAATTTGGGGCTCATTTCTGTTTTTCAAAAACAAAAATATGTAATTTATGATAATGTTCAAAATATGCTTAACTGTTTCAATATATATTTTATAAGTTTGATTTTTTAAGGTTAAATTTGAAATCTAAATTACAGGAAAAAATTAGCGGTAAAATAAAACCGAAATATATTCTTTTAAGTCTTGACAGTAAATATTTTTAAAATTAATACATATATGTTTTATATCAACACAGATAATGTTTTCTTATAAATTTTATATTTGCATAGCTATGTTATACAAAAAATTTAATGCTTTTTATTCAGGTATTTTTATTATACCTTTTGTATTATTATTTGTCCTTTTATAAGTTTGTTCAATGTCTCAGTTGATCCACGGTTTTTCTTTTAAGCAAAAAAAAAATTCTTAAGGAAAAATACTATTTTTCTTTTCTCTACCAATTTATAAAATTAGATTCGATGCTTAAGCTTAAATACAGTCTGAAACAGCATTTTGTTTGTACATTAATTATATAAAAAATTAATTTGTGCACTAATTTTATTGAAATTATATTAGATCAAGCTTCTTCGTAAAATATCAAGAATCCTCTATTATTTTTTTTCAAAAATCTTTTAAATGCTGAATGTAGTAGACACCTCTTTTCTAAAACAACTTCCAGTCAATAAACTAGTGCTATTTATATACCGTAAGATATTAAAATATTTTTATTATTTTCGTCAAGGTAAACGAACTATGACATTATTAACTAAATATAGCACTGAAAGGTTGGTGCGATACTTTGTAATCTGGTGAGGGGGAAATTCTAAATCTTAAAATAACTTCGCATTATTCCTGAACCAATGGAATTTTATTAATTAGACTTTATGTGCAGCAGGATCCTTGATATACTGTTATGATTTTAAAGAGGCAAATTTCTGCATAATAATATTTTGTCTAGTACAACCTGGGTAGTCTTTTAATCTTAACAAGTAGACAGGAACACAATTCTTAAAAACATGATAGTGAATTCGGATCTACAAGTACTTTTTTACACGGAATTGTGCCTTCTATTATATTTAATATATCATCACATGATTAATATATCATCTTAAAATTACAATTAGTTAATTAAAATTTTTATCATTGTGCGTATTAATGAAATGTGTCTCCAAATAAAACAAAAATATAAGAATAATTGTGCATAGTTGTCCTCTAAATATTTAAAAGATACAGAACAACCATCAAATACTAGAAATGAGAATTGTATTTGCATAGCGTGTTTATTCGAAATAAGAATTATATTAGATTCATGAAAATGAATATCATATTGTCCAAGTAAAATTCTTTGGTACATGGGAGTAATCTTATAATTTTAATTAACTTCTACATAAAATTGTTTTGAATGTACATTTTGAAATCTATTAATTTCACTATTCAAACTTATTAAGAATTCATTTTTATCAAAATGTTCTGGAATTAAAAAACATTAATTCATACACCATTCTAAAATTATTTTGGGTAAAAATAATTAAAAAAAAAAATCTTTTTACAGAATTTTAATACGTTAATTTTTTTAATTAATACTTGCGCAAAATGCATTTTATGAAGATGTAAAATATGCTATTAAACTGTATATTTCCCACTGTTCTCATTTAAATCACGAGCCCTTGCACAGCTTTATACAGCGGATAGCACGGGAACTTGAAGATATATGAAGATCCTGTTCTTATTTTGATTCGACATTTATATTTTTATTTGATTTAACATTATTTTTATATTTTTATTACCATGCATATTATTTTATTAAAATGAAATAAAGAGCTATCAGACATTAGCCTGATAGTTCTTCATAAATTTAGTAATAACTCAGTACCTATAGCAAATTCAGGAAAAAAATGTCTTTTTTTGATGAATTTTGAAACCTTCATTTAGTGTAGATTATAAATAGAAAATATTACGTAAGCGAGACGCTTAATATTCCAAAATTAGCACATTTATGATACATTTATGAATTTATTGGAATTGATATTTCGAAATATGTTCTTATTTTCTACCCACATGGATGTCAAATAAAATCATCCTTTGGAAACTCAATGTATTTAAATCCAGGCTGAAGCTTACAACTTACCCCAAAATTATAAAAATTATCTTTACAGTTCAATATCATCAAAATTTTCGTTTCTTCTAAACAACATATTTTATAAAAACTTCAGATGAAATAAATATTTGCACGATTCACACATTTTTCATAATTCCAATAATTAACTGTAATATTTAAAAAAATAATTTCCTTCGTTTACATCCGTAAAGAAAAAAAATACATAGTTCTAAATTTTAGAAAAAAAAATACGCTAACTTATCCATCCTACTCGTCATAATTTAAGATTATTAGTTGGAAAATCAGTTGTGAAGCAGAGACTCAAGAATTCATATGAATGTACGTAGTTGGGAATTATATTTTAAATAGCATAACTAATTTCGAGAATATACAAAAGTATTTTTTCTCGAATTTTCAGAAGTATTCAGAGACAATATATACCTATATGTAACACATATAATTACGTGCATGTATTTATTCTATATGGCATTGTAATTTAATAATAAATAAAATTTAAGTATCTGTCTCGATTATATTTTAGCAGTAATTAAATGTTTTTAGGATACCTTGAAATAATAATTGGAATGTTATGATGCTGCAAGATATTTTAGCCTTTGGATTCCTAAACAAAATAATTCATTATTAATAAATGTAATTTATAACATTATATACATACAGATCTATTAACACGAAAAAAACTTTCCTAATATCTAATTATTTCAGTAATAATTAAGGCTTCATCATATCTCTTCGTATAGTAGATATCATTGTAAATATGTATTATATGAATGTATACGCTGACGTACATTTTATTCCATCTGTTAATTTACTGACTGAAAATAATAAAATTATAAATTATAGTACGATATGATAACAATTATAAGAATTGTATGAGATTTTAAATTTTTTTGTGTCTAGAATATACTTGGATTGAAATTTATTGAATGTACATTGAAATCTTATAGTAAAATTTTCTAGCTATATATTATTGACTCGTACATAGTCTAAGATATCTAATGAAGAGTGACATTTAAATTATCGCTTTTTTGTACATTATGATTTTCTCTTCTAAATATTCAATGAAAACATTTCTCAGCCAACTTTGTAAAAAACAATTTATATTAACAACAGCCAGTAGCTTCACTGAGCTGAATAAGTATACTAAAGGAATGTCCCGCCAAACGTAGTTTTAGTTCTAAACAAAAAGAGGAAGTCGCCAACTCGCTACAGATAAATACTGGGTAGATGGCCTGGGAGTAGCATAGTAAGAAATAATTATTTTGCACAATATATGTATTACTAAAATAGACATAAATTGAACATAATACAAAATGAAACATGATAAATAACAATAAATAATTAAAATACAAATGATTTAAATATAAGATAAATATATATAGATAGATTGGTGTGTGATATGACATTGTTATTATCTTATGATAAATACATATCAATGAAAATAAAAGAAAGTGAATACAAACTTATGTGAAATGCAGCCAATAATATCAATAATACAAACTGATCCAAGTAATTAGATTAATTATCTTGTTAGAGTAAGTATCTTTTACTGTTGTTAACGATTTACAAGATAAATTTAAATTCATTTTTTTTCATTTCTGTAGTTTCTACAGTTCTTCTTATCATGATTAAAAATAAATAGTTCCCTATGCATTTTTTGCTCTGCATTATCCTACACAAAATATATTCAATATTACTATTCTAGGCTTAACAATAAATTATCTGCTCGTTGGACTCTAACATTATTTTTACAAATTTCAAAAAAATAAAATTGTGTGCAATATAGTATGTATTTTCGTTAAGTTTCTTTTTTCTTGTATAATTACAATCTATGTATTCCTAAGTTTATTCACTTGTAAACAATATATATATTTCAATAATGAAATAAATTTGATTCACATACATTTTTTTCTTCATGTAGTTTTAAACAAGACTTATATCAGGTATTCCAGGTTTCTAGATACCCAAATAAGTGACATGAATTTTCATTAACTTTTTAAGATATTTAAAAATTCAAATTAAAGCATTTGAAAATAACTAATATATTTACTAAGTTTCCAATGCTTAAGAATTACGTGAAAATAAAGAATTAAAAGGCTTTGAATGAAATATAAAAAACAATACCGAGAACGTTTTAGAATTTTAACTGTATGTATTTTATCCATTCTTGTAGCAAAAATAAAACAGTATTTTTAAATTAAATATTTTATTCATAAAAAAGTAAAGTTTTTCAATTCTAATGTATAAGAAAATATCTAATTCCATTAATTTAATTCAATGCATAAGAAAACTTTGAGAATAATCTTGAAGATTTCTTTGAAATAAACGATATTAAATGCATGAAAAGTTACATTATAGTTTATTTTATTTATTTATTATTTTGTTTTGTTATTCGTGAGCTGAAATTTATTTCTTAAATGTAGAATTAAGTGTCACATGCTTCTGGGAGTAATTATAAATAAAGCTGATATTTCCTATGAAAAGAATAATGTAATTGGTTTTATAAGAGGATTTAGTTTTAAAAAGAAGTATGAAACTTTTGTTTTAAAGGCTCATGTTTTAAATTTCTTAAATGTTTGAAAGATGATTTGAATTGGTAAAAAATGGGATTTTCATATTAAATAGAAATTTTTATAATGTTTCTTTACTGATCTAATGCTAAAAAACTTTTTAATACATATTCATAGTTAGATAATTCCATATAACAATACCAAATAATAAACAAATCTCTAGAAATATATATTTTAAACATATTTCTAAAAATAGAATTTTTTTTCTATTCATACAAAAAAGGCATTAGCTCATTTTTCATATTCCTTATAAATTTTAAGTAATTTATTCAAAAATATTATCTATATTTTTTCTTCATATGACTAGAGTGATGGATTTCATATATATATGTTTCCGCGTTTGCTGTATGTTATACATTACATAACACATCAAGAATCTTTTCTTCGCATCTGTGTGTCAAAGTCATGAAAGGTTTTACATTCATTGCAGACTTTGAAAAAAGATGAAACAATAGCAAAAGAGATCCACGCCCCAACTGTGTTCAAAGCGGTATATTCTGAATAATATTACTAAGAGGGACAAAAACTGGAGCGGTGAATAAAAGAAAAAAAAATATACCCTGCGGAACAGAGAAAAAGCATTAAATATTCACGTGTTGAAGAAGATTTTGAGGACTGATAGTCGCTTTGCACTATCACGGTATTCAAAGATTTTTGCTGAAAGGCATATAATTGCCTGTCCAGAGGCTTGCAGTAATTACCATTAAATGAGGAACTCTAGATTTATCTTTTTTTTTTCTTATCCACCCAAAAAGTGTTTTTTTTTTCTTTTATTATTTTATTCCCCCCTTCTTTTGATGCAGCGCATGGCTGGAGCACTTACGTTGATTGCATCGCCCTAACAGCATATTTTATTTATCCCTTAGATAGTAACTTTTAACACTCTTCTTTAAAGTCGCTTAAAAGTTCCTCTTT
Source organism: Nephila pilipes (assembly GCA_019974015.1). Taxonomy (NCBI): domain Eukaryota; kingdom Metazoa; phylum Arthropoda; class Arachnida; order Araneae; family Nephilidae; genus Nephila; species Nephila pilipes. Next base: position 259,562 of record BMAW01035489.1, on the reverse strand, counting down.
TTAAAGTTTATTACTTTAGGAACTTTAATGTGAAGTTATTATTGAGAAGTATCGTTTCATAAGTTCGCGAGATGAAGGTAAAGTCTTTTGAAGAGAAGAAAAAAAGAAAAAAAAAAAAAAAAAGGATTTTGAGAAATTTGTTGAAGTAACTGCTACTATATGAGTATTTCATCGAGCTGTTTAACAAAAGTGTTTAATCAAAAGATTCGCTGCTTTACTCTAGAGTTTAATATGCTTTTAAAGTATATATTAGTTCATAAATAAGTGTTTGATGTGTTAGTTCATCACTTTGGTATTGAGATATGATTCATACATTCACGGTAATAAGATAACTTTGGTATGATAATATGAATAATTTTAATTTTTATTTTTCTAAATTTCATTTGTTATTTATGAAACTAAATGGAAAAATAACTTTTTTAAAGAAGGCTTATTGTAATAACTTTTATTATTTTATTATGATCTAGAAAATTATATTTTCCATATCCATGGCACTTAACATACTTAATATTAAAAGAACAAAAATTAGGCTTGTATTCATATCATAAGATAAAAATCATGAAGACATAATTTCAGGTAAATTTGTACAGATAGTATTGAATAATAATTAGTAATGCAAAGGCCACAAGCATTTAAAAGTGATGCTTGTTCTTTCATCAAATTGTATTAATGAAAGCTAAAATTTTATTCATTCTAATTCTGTATACTCTAAATTATGTAATCAAAACTCGAATGTATGTAGTGTCACGTAATTCTATTAGGTTATATTTTAGGCAAATACTGATTAATTGAGATAAATACTGATTTTAGATATTACTGATAAGAAGTTTCGTAATACTGAAAGTAAAGCTGAAGCAATAGAAAAAAAAATATATTAGTAGTAAAAATTATTCCTTAATCTGAATTTTTTTATAAGATATTTTAATCGCATTTCGTGATTGAATTTGTATATTGTTTTTATCTTCAAAAATGATTCCCATATTAAACGTGAGGAAATCCTATATTTTATCTATCGTCTCTTTCATTATAAAATCAATATTCAAATTTATTGATCAATCGTTGAAATACTAATAGCTTTAATAATTTCCGAATTCATTTATATCATAATAGTCAGAATGTTACATATCGAATACTGCACACTTCCTCTTTATAATTCACCCAAGCTGAGGGTAGCAAAAAAAGTCGAATTTCCAGCCAAATCATACAGAACCCGAGGGTTAGATGCTTACATGTGTCATATAATATCATCTTTCTAGCTGAATGTGTGAAGATCGAAAAAAATAGGGAAAAAAGTTGCATAAATATTCAGCCTTCTTGGATGGAGTAATTTAGCATGAAGTCTTGAATCTTGACTTTTAGAATCGTTCACTCAAATACCAGTTTCAATGCCCTGAAGATACATAAAAACCCTCCACGAAAATGGCCTTCTCGTTCCTCGGAGCGAGATTGTTTCTTTTAGCTTTTTCCAGGCTTGCCCAAATGGAACCAGAAAAATTCTGAAATGGCAAGCGGAGGAATAGTAATATAAAAAGAGTACTTTATATGCTCTTCTCAAAAACAGAAAGTCAGAGAGAGAGAGGAGAGACAGCTGTAACATTTAAGAACATACTCTGAGTTAAGAAGTTTGGAACTAGTAATTAAAAAGTTAAAAATGCTTTAAATGAATTATCATGTTCATTTTACTTACCTTCAATTTTATCAAATTATAATCGCATCTTAAAGTAATCCATTGTTTTGATTTAATACGTTCTTGGATAAATACATAGTGTAATAAAAGTAGTTTTATTTATGATAAAAAAAAGTCCTAGCCGAGCATAAAATCAATAACATTAAACAGGAAAGTTAAGAGTTAAGGTAAAAGCTTAGACATTGATGTACATTCTCTTTAATTAAAAAGTAATTTAAAGTAAGTAAATTAAAATAGTCGAAAAGGAATTTTGAAGACTTATTTACAATTTAGTACGTAACTAATTAAGTTATAACCGTCTCTATAAAAATGTTTATATATAAATTTTACGTAATTATTTATAAATAATGTTGTAAAACGTTTAATTTGATTAGTTTATCTACTTAAAAATATTGAAACACAAAACATTTAAAACGAAAATCATATTAAGAATGCAATCTTTCAACTGATCCTAGTTCTTGCAGGATTCAACAGATTTTTCGAAATAAAAGTTTTCTTAAATATAAATGAAAATAAAACAGAAATATATACATAATGATAAAACAAATAGCCTGTAAATGTGTGAAATTGGCATTATGATGTAACCACTTCTCAAATTTTTGCATTTATGGGATAAAATTAGTTTTAATAAGCATCAGTTAGAGTTAATAACTTGAGATAAATGTAGAAAATTTTGGTCTTAAACTATAAATAATTTATTATTATTTCCACCATAGCTTGTTTGGCACAGTAACCATAGTTTGAAATCTACGTACGAACTGTATTCGTATGATTTAATACATTTAATACTTAATCTACAAAACCTATGAGTAATCAAAACCTATGAAAATTAAACTTATATTTGGGAAAAATTAAATGATTCCCCTCGCAATTAAAATATCAACTTTTATCCTAAATTCAGAATCATTGATTTAATTAACGTGAAAAACCACTGTTTTTAACAAAGTTATTTCTTATAATTATCATATTAATTTAAGAGATAAATATAAGATTTAAACTGGTTACTAAACAAAATAATGTACAAAGTACAAAATTACAGACAGTAAAAAAAAATCATTACTTCCTTAAAGTTTAAATTTTAAAAGGAAATTGACGTCTGAATATTTTACAGCAAATAATAACTTATATACACGGATCTCATGAGTTTTTATTATCGGATAAATCTTGGTTTGTATTTTACGTAACGTTGAACTAGTAAATGCACGAGGCTTATTTGCAGAATCTATTTTAAAACTAACAAATTTCATTATTTTGCAGGTTTATCTCTATCACATATATGTATGTTTTTTAAATATTATCATGTTCTATGTCACACACACACACACACACACACACACACACACACATCACACAATAATATAATATATATATAATATAAACAATTATACATATATATATAATTAGAACTGAGGAAATAAGAAATATTAAATAAATTATAAGTTATAATTTTTTTTACTTTGAATATATGTTATTAAGATAGTATTCTTTGAGGAAATGAGTATCTCGTAATAAATAAAAAATAAATTTATAAGATTTAAAATATTTTTAGTAACATTGTGTTTAAAATAAATACAAACAAATATATTTTAACAAATAATTGAAGTATTTTAGTAATTTTTCTAGTTTTAAGCGATATATATATGACATAAAATCATTGTTTTAATTCAAAAACAGATAAAAATTATGGTTATTTCTTATTAAATACAGCTAAGCTAAATATTCGGTGCAACGTGTGATAATTAATTTGAATTTAATTATCCTAACTAGTAACACAATATATAAATCGCTGATTTCCAGCTCTTAGAAGCCAGACGCATAAATTGATCGGGAACAAAAATTAATTTTGCTTTTTCTCATTTTTGTCTTGGAATAAAAAAAATTAAGGAGTGCAGAAATCAACGACGAGCAAAAGAACATAAAAGTTGGTTCTTTCTGTCATGTTCGTTTCTTCCTCTATTGCGTGACGAGATTCATCAATCCTTCGGGCTAATGCATTAAAGAATCATAGAAATCTTTTTTACCTTTTAGTTGCTTTATTTCGTGACATTTTCATGTACACGCATTAATCATATCCGTAAGCTTCCTTTTCCAAAATTCGCTTGATTTTTCGACTTAATAGCATGTTTTAGATACGAAAAGAATATTCTTTTTTAATTAATAGCCCAAACACGTTAAGTTTCCAAGCGTTGTGTGTTATGAAAAAGTGTTTCAAGTCCTATAAATGATCTGAAAATTGTTTAAAAATGAGGATAGAAGGAGCCATTCAAAACATCATCAATCATGTAAAGTTTCTAGTAACATTCACCAATGTTATAGATAACTACAGATTAGAAAGTAGTTTTGGGTACATTTTTAAAGGATTTTGTTGTAGAAAGAAGTAATTAACTTCACAAGTTTCGCTGCATATAAACAAAGAGCGTAGTATAATTAACAATAATTTAGCGAGGATTAAGACATACATTTTAATATATTTATATTAAAATAGTGTGTCTCAATTACTTAAAGTTTAGATATCTCTTATTTTTAAGATGTGCAATTGCATTTTTTTTTAAAAAAAATCGATACCAAGGAAATAACAAAGTATATCTATTAATGATTATCTTCAATTAAAGCGGAAATACAATTAAGTAGTAACCTTTCAGCAGTTTTTTAAACTAGATATTTATATAAAAACTTTTATATTAATTGTATTTAAATAAGCATAGTATATGCATTTCAGAAAAGAAAACACTTCCTTTTCAAGAAAACAGTTACTGAAAATTTAATTTGTTTTCAAAGTATTTTAATATTTTGAAATTTCTATTACTCTTAAAAAATTTAATATCCTTAAACAAATATTTTTCTACTATGTCTTAAAAGTGTTTCACACAACCCTATGGATTAACTCTATGGATGGGTTTCATTCTAATAGTGTTATATTTACAGTAATACAATTTTTTTCTTCGTATAGACACTACGAAAAACTGTAAAGAAAAAGAATTGTATAATTTTGTGATTTTTTTTCAAAATATATTTGTCTAAATCAATATTCCATGCACAGTTTTAACAAACATAGCATAGAAATCAACCAGAAAAAAAAATTTGGAACCTTACATTGCACACTAAAAAATATTTAGCATGTTAAATACATCACCTTAATGAAAAATAAATCTAAGCAAAAGTAAATTAGTATTCTGTTGGTGAATGAAGTTATTTAGGTCAAAGTTAAACAAAAATTAGTATCTCTAAAAATATGGCTAAATTATAGAAATTTACTCATATATCTAGAAACGTTATACAATTAAAAATGATGATAATATTACTTCAATATTTTGGTATTTTTTAGGGTGGGTAATGTGTATGTCCTTTCAAAAGGTATTCAATTGTACACATACCCTTATCAATGTTTTCTTAATTCTTAAAAGTAATTGTATTATCTAAACATAAATTAAGCTTTCATTTAATATGAGAATAATGTATTGTTCATTACTCATGAGTAAATGAATGATACACAATATGAAGCCCTTTAAAATTCTCGCATTGGTCGAATACATTAAACTATCAAATCTATTACGCCAAATTAATTTTTTATTAATTGGTAATCATTTTATATTTCTTGTTCATATATAATTTTTTAAACATACCCTCTTATTATTTAAAATATTCTATGCAACAAGATATTATTATTTAGCACTGAGAAATATTACCTATATGATTAGTTTTAACATCCGTGTTCTTGGCATAAATTCAAGATTAAATCTTCTATATAAATTCTAAATTTACTGAAAAATTTAGTGAAATTGAAAAAAAGATATTGCTCAAAACCATATATATATATATATATATATAAGGTTTAAATCCTAAGAGAGTTTTAATCTTTCATTACGTAAAAAACATCTACCTTTAATGTCACGTAATTTAACATTAAAAACAACTAAAATAAGAGCATTTCATTAATACCGTTTAATATTTATCATAAATATAAAATATTACATTCAAAATATGTTACTAATGGAAAAACAATGCGAGATAAAGGAAATAATAATTATTGGAAGTAAATCATTATACTTTAATGAGACAGTTCAGAGCTTATTTATTAGAAATGTTAAATAAATTTTAATCTTTCTCATTAGATTATACAACCATTTCTACAATAAAAAAAAGTATAATAGAAATCATAATTGAAAGAGAGTGGTATTTATCCATCTTGCAGATTACCACATATACGTGAGATATTCCGAAAGTAAGTTTCGTCATTTTATCGTATTGTAGGCTCAGAAACGGAAGTAGCGTTAGAGGAGGTGGAATGACGCATGCACATAGCAACGAAGAAAAAAGAGTAAAACTACATAAGCATACTCGAGACTCGACTGACAACTTGGTCGGCAATGAAAGTACATGATAATATCCGGTATGAATGGGAACTTGGGATTATCATCCATGAACATCTATAGGCCTTGTAAGGAAAACTGGTCATGTCTCGATAAATGGTGGAAAGTTGGTGTTGCATGTACAGTGAATTAAAACAGGGTAGGGAGGATTAGTATCGAAAAGGGCATACCTCCACTTCCATATCTCCGAATAAAAAACAACGCCGCTAGAGTGCATGATATGGTGTTAGGGGGTAGAGGCATAACAGTATCAGGCATGACGTCTACACTGCGTATCTGTCGTGCTCAGGTCCATCTAAGACAATACTGAGGTGAAGTGGGTTGTGCGACGATTCCTTGTATCGCAGGACACCAAATTTTATCAGAGTAGTTTATTCAAACTGATTACACTCTACGACAAAGGTCTCAAAGACAATTGTGACTAGATCTAAAAATAGTGCAAGATGTATAATCCATAATAGAATGTTTATTTTTAATGCAATAAATACTCCTTGCGAAAAAAATGACGAAACTTTCTTTTGGAACATCCCTCGTAAAATGTAAAATGGGTTTTAAAACGATTGGAAAAGGAATAATTTTTCTTGAGCTATTCAAATCAATTTATAATTAAACTCTATAACGTACCGATTTATCAAGAAGAAATTATTCAAATAGAACGAAATTGTCTGTGAACATACCTTACAAAAGAGGTTGCAAATTATTACTTTTTGGGATCAATGACTGACGAACTGAAGCTCTAGCGCAAAATATAGGAACATCAGGATGGTTTTTAATATATAGGACATTCCAATACTAAGGCATAACTTCCACGCAAATGTGGTTTAATCCACCCAAGTAGATAGTTCCAATTCCACGCAGAAAGATTTCAAAAAGTATTAGTTGATACCATGATCCGAGTGATAAAGTGCAATTGGAATGAAGGAAGCGGGGGTGTAACGTGCAGAAACAATCGACATTTGAGTGGGCACGATGCTACTATTCAATGATGTTTGCAGATATGGGTGAACAAAGCATCATTAAAGTAGCGAACGACCGAGAGTGAAGACATAATGCTAGGGCAGCGTTCTATCGGTGATCACATACCTATAGAGTCTTTTCCAACGATCTGACGTGTAACCGCAATATCAGTGACTGCAATGATCATTGATAAGAAACTCAGCAAATGACAGCTGAAATTGAGGAAAATATTGCGACCTCGGCCAATAGAACACACTGTCAGTTGCGTTCTAATGGCCGAGGATTATACTGTTACACACTGTCAGGTGCGTTTACAATGGTACAGGAGGCTTTAGTCCTGGAATCTTACAAACTAGAAAATAATTATTTTCAACGAAGTGTTTCGCTTCGTATTGAGCCCCAATGACCAGCAATGAGTATCCGCAACCTTGTCACTAACAGTCCTCTTAGGGAATTTTCAGTCATTAACAATTATTTTTATTAGAAAGCTTCCTCCGAAGAAGAGAACGTGATCATGCAAATTAAAACATGTCGTGAAAATATTGAGAAATAATAAACAATTAAGACATATAAAATAAAACAATGAAAACTCAAATGTAAGCTAAATTACTTAAAAAAAATAGAATAACTAATTTTCAAAACTTTTAAAGAAAGTTGTACTTCCTTTAACAAACAATTTTGTTTTACAAAGATCCCATAGTGTTAACTTCGTCAAAATTAATAATATTATATCTATAAGAAATGTAAGCATATCAACTTATGCTAAATAGTAAATTTACGAAAAGAAAAAAAAAAAAAAAACTTTTCCTCTCTTGTTATCGCAATATGTTTCTTAAAAAAGATATTCCATTTTCAACGGATTTCAAAAAAATTATAATGCAATGTTAATATTTGGACAAATGTCTATGCTAAAAATGATTTATAATATGAAAGCATATCGTAAGTCTTTCGAAATGGAATAGATTTTCTTAATTTATTAAGGAAACGATGATTTAATTATGGATTTAATGAAATCAGTAAATCTTTCATATCTTAACAACCAGTTAATTAGCCGTTAATTTCCTGAATAGATATATCTTTTAATATAATACCTTATATTAAAAGCTTAATTTTACTTATAAAGAGTTAAATTAAGCTTGCATAATGTTTCTTCTAATATATTACAAAATAAATAATTTACAGAAATGTTTTTAGATAATATTTATTATTCTTACACAAAATTTAAACACGAAAGACTGAAAAAGATAATTTTTAAAATCTGAAAGGTCTCAATTCAATTTATGAAATTTATAATTATCAGTATTACAGGCATTTTGAAAATAGAATTTACTTAATGTTTATCTAGTCTCAAATAATTCATTCAAATAATGTAACTTAAATGCTTTGTGATGTCCAATTTCAAGAATCTATTTTAGAATGTACTGCAGTATATCTGAGGGAGTTCAAAAATTTGATGAAAATCTCGAAAGTTATTGCTTATTTTCAAAACATTATTTTAATCAAATGAATCAATGGTTCATTAAAATTATAGAAATATCTTATTGTCGAAATAAAAGAATAATTTTATCAGAGGACAGCAACATGCGAAATGTTTCGTTAAAGATAAGACAAACAGAAATTCTGAAGTTTTGTGAATAAATTAGATAAAATAATGTTAGTGTTGTAAACATATGTTCTCTAAAGAATTTTAAATCAATACCAAGTAAATTTAAAGCATTTTTAGATTTAAATTAGCAGATTTATTTGGGTTTACGATATTTTACCTTACCATCCAAAGTTAAATATTGTAGTCCAGTCTAGTGTTTACTTCCTAAAGTTAAGTACTCATCAATTATGAGTATTTGGTTATATCATCCAAAATTAAGTTTTATAGCTGGAATTTATAATATCAAAATGAGTATACTGAGCAATAGTATGCTAATAAAATACTATTAGAAGTATTTTGATACGATGTCAAAATATCGGATAAGGAATATCTATTATATTTATAAAATAACAATTTATCTCTTTAAACACTCGATTTATAATAAAACTTTTGATTCAGAAGTAACATAGTATCATTCTAAAATTAAAGGCTATTTTCATTCCACCTTTTGAAAACGTCAAAAATCTAATAATATAAAATGTGAAAACATTCAAAATAACTACGTTTTCGGTTAGTGTAATTCTAACAAAGATGAAAATTATTATTACAATTCTAATCATAAATATTAAGTACCCAATAAGAGATTTTCCTTTTCTCGAACTGAAAAAACACACAATTCGCTTTTGTGTTCACTCAAAACGATATACATTCAAATGTTATTCAGCAATACCCAGTTTAGCAATAAAATGCGATATTTTATCATAAGGCACGAAACTTGATGTAGAAATCAATGCATTATTGAGTTCATATCTCAAAACTTTCATTTAACCACACATATAAACTTCAGAATTTCATTAATGCGAGTTTTTTTGTGTATGGTATTTCATTGTATTCAAAGAGCAATGAATGTTGTTAAAGATGCCATTAAGTTCTGATGAAAGACCCATAATGAGTCTCCATTTATTCGGAGATAGTTCAATGACTTTGCTCGGCTGAAGTGTCAACAAATGTATTACTACTTCTTTATTCTTTAGAAATGTAAATGACGCTATTTGAATGAGAAGAAATGAAGTATGAAGGCTGAGAGTTTTATCTTTTAAAATGAAAAGAGATAAAACTGGGTTGTTATCACTGGGAATTATTGAAAGCACCCGAGAAAATTGTTCTTTCACGTTTTATTGAAGAGGATTACCAGGGATGTTCTTTCGTCCTATCTCCCTTTTTGAGTTTTAATTCCAGAAAAATAAATAGAAGGATTCTTGTTAGTTTTTAGTTGAAATAATGGAAGTGCATTTATTTCTAGTTTGAAATATCGAATCTTTTAATGAACAAATTTCAACATTGTTCGGAAAACAACTTATATATTTCAGTGTCTTTGTAGAATTACAATCTCTTCTTCATAAATTATAATTATAAGCCACAAGATAAAATAAAAATATTTTAAAATTCTAAAATGATAATACAAAATTGTATAGAATTTTATTTTTTTTAATTCTAGAAACACTTCCGTTTCCTTTAATCAATGTGCCATGAAATATCTAAGAAATTGCTAAATTAATTTGAAATATTATCAATACCAAATATACTCAATACTAGTGTTATGTGAAATATTGATTCCTTCCATAAATATGCAAAAATATTCAATGCACCTTAATAGTTCTTCTTAATCTTCTTAGCTCTGCATAATAGTTTAACACATTAAAAATATTCTTTATCGCCAATTTTTTTTCAAAATGCCTATCAAATTAATATTATTCTTTTTCAGGAAACATAACTTATGAAATTTTTCTAATTTTTCATAAAGCAATTTAGTTCATTAAACTCACATATAATTAATTATATATATACAGGTCTTCTAAAACTTCGATTGAACCAGTTTTTTAGAACTAGCTAATAAAAGAATGAAAATATTGGTAGTCAGAAATTGTTGACTATGTAGAAGGAATATTATCTCTCCGATTCGTCAAGATGGTAGGTAACAGGTAGATAGAAATATGATTATTGCGAGTGTGTCATTAGACGTCTTGGTATCATTCGTAGTGTTTCTCGGAAGAATTAGGGGTAAATTAAAATCCAGCATTATATATATATAAAAAAAGACCTGTGATAATCGATGCACTGACCAAGAACTCCTCAGGATCACATTTAGTTCTTTTGATTCAAATAAGGAGGGACATTATCAAGTCTCTACTTATTTCAGACTATTGCGCTTCAAAAGGAATGACAATTTCTGTTACTGTTGTTTGTTACATTTAGTTAGACCGTGTGTTGTCTTAGAGAGTATAATGTACCACATAGTACCAATCTAGAATTGTTCAATGACATAGTTGTAGGAAATTTGGAATCGCGGTCTTGGTTGGAATCCCTGGATGACGAAACTGACCACACGTATAGCATAGCGCAATTGCTAGTGTTCTGCAATATAGAAACGATATCCTAGCTCTATATGTCCTTCCACAAGTTGATGCTATTGTTATTAATTTATTCTAAAGGATGATCAAACCTGAATTAACCGACCTAGACATGTCAAATGATATTTTGAATATCAAGGCTTAATACGAAACTAATGTCAAGCTCTATCTTCGCATTTTTAATACGTTATATTATCTTTGGGATAATATAGAAAGACCGGGGGCTGCTTTAATTCTTAGAGGACGTTTAGTTTTCTGGAGTAATAGTTGCTCTAAATAGGAGTGGTGTTTCCGGTTTCAGTGTCAGACAACTTAATTGACATAATGGAAAGTCGATGCACGTACACATTGCAAGAACAAAGAAGGAAACATTCTTTATTAATATACATTTATTTAAGTATTTTGCAAACATCTGTAAGTTATTTGGGATGATATAATATGAATTTACAAAAAGAAATGTATTATTTATCTATAAATCATTTTTAAAATTAAAGATATTTTACATTCAATAAAAAAAAACATTTAAAAGCCCAATTCATTCAAATTGCATTTTTTATATTCATTTGAATTCAGGTTATCCGAAGATGGTTGAAAATTTCTCAACATCTTGCTAGTATATTTTAAACATGTTTAATATAAATTTCTATAAAAAATATTTCGATGGTCACTACATGGATATACAATTAAAAATATTGTGGAGGAAAATGTATTGCAATTTTAAATTTCATTTAAGGAATCCTGTTAAAGTAGTTTCAGTAAGTTGAACCTTGAATATGAGTTTTTATTTAATATTAAACTATTTATTAATTAAAGGAATGCTTTTCGATCTTTCTGTGGAATTTCATTTCATATTATATAATTCCTTTGAATCTTTTTAAATTTCAGAAGCAATTAGTTTGCATTTTACCAGACTGTCATTTAGGACCTTTTGATAGATAACCTTAAAAAAAATCGCAGATAAAAATTTTAAGCGAATAATGATGAATCATATGCTCAGAAGGCACTATATGGTGACTTTAAGAATTCACTAAATCTTGATATTCTACAATGTCGCATCCGATGGAATCATGCTTAGAACTCAGAAACTTTAGAACATTTATGCAAATTGTAATACATTAAAATGTTACAATTCCAGATTTTATCCACTATTTTGTCAAATTATTTTAAAAAAGACAATTACAAAGATGAAATTGCTTAATTAATCCTTAAGTTTGTCGATGAAAAGAAACCTATTAGTAAATTGCAGATCAATACCTATAGGTCAATTTCATAGTAGCACGAATTCCCTATACTGAATTCTGCATATATTTTTTTCCCAATAACTTATGACAAGACATACATACTGTGTACTAAAACCATGTGCAGTGAATCAAAAGTAACCATTGTAAAAAAACAGTTTTCACCTTAAAATATCTTTATAAATGATCATTTTTTTAAAATAATTTCAAATATTCGTAGCCTTGACTGATTATGTAGCGATACATTCAAAACTACTAATTCAGGGAATGAGAAAGTTTCCAATACAAAATCTTCAGAATTCGGCATAAATAAATTATAAAGTCTATCAAGAGACAAGCATTCTAATTTAACCTCATATTATGTTCTGTATAACTTAACTTGGATTACATTAATTTATGTTGGGTAAACTGTATCTTGTACCGCAAGAGTTTCGTTTCGCTTAGAAGACAATCACAATCGATATCATTTCTAGTTCGATTCGGCTTAATTTACGTTCGATCCAGCTCACTAAGCTGTGTATTTAATTCCTTACTGCTTGAGTGGCCAGCGAGACTAACTGGTAGTGATTCAGCTGTGGAAATTCCTCGAGTATCTCATATATCATCGCACTTAGGTATGATAGTTAAATGCTACGCAACCGACCAGGTTCATCAGCATTTATCATTTCAAGAATTTAGTTCGCTTGCTTGTGAAAACAGGGGTGATGTATATATTAAAATAAGTCTTCCTTGATAATTAATTTTCAAGCAGCAGTATAAAATAAGTCTAGTGATTAACTAAAAGTTATATTATAATTCTTCGTTTTTGTTTATTTTCAGTGTGTTTTATTTAAACTATGCTGAGATCAACAAAATGAAATATTTATATTTAAAATTTTTATTAGGTGTTATTGAATTAGAAAATTTTCATCAAAGAAATTGAGAATTTTATAAAAGTAAATTTTAATTCAATTACTATAAAAAGGTTTATGTTCCAATTATTTTATGCTTCATTTGTTGAGTCTGACTCATTTATATATTACAGAAAATCACCTAAAGCAGATTTTTATGATATAATTTAATATTGCATTGAAACTCTATGATTATACTTGATTACATAAATAATTTATGTTACATATTTAAAAATTACGAAGTACTTAATTCTTGTTTTCTGAATCTGTAATATATATTTAGGTTATTAATGTATTAAAAATAGATTAATAATGTAACTTTAAATGTACTAAAATTTCAGAAATTCTACGATTAATAAATTGTTGCAGCTATGAATAAACGAATATTAAAGTAAAGATTATGGGACAATAAAAACATTTAAAGAATTAAGTCATCAAAATTAATATTGGAGTATATTGTCATTTTATTTTTCGATTGAGATGAGACATATTTTTTAAATCAATTAAGAATAAAAGTAATTACAATATTTTCAAACGTAAAAGTAATGCAAATGGACAATTAACCATTACAAGATTTCGTCATTCCTCAAAAATTGATATTGTGTAAATATAAAATGTACTAAACCTTATATTTGACTTGCATAATTATAATAAACCTATCACATAATTTCATTACGAACATTTATAAAATAATATATTAAAAATTTACAGAATAAAATCCCTATTTTAAACTACAAAATGTTATTGAAAGTAAATATTTGTATTTCAATGTCGATCTTAATCTTTCTAATTACACTTAAGTATGCTAAATTTTTTCATCAAATTTTAAGAAATAAATTAAAAAAAACCGAGGAATTTGTCTATCTTTCTTTAATTTATTATATTTCTAAGAATTTATAACTCTTTTAACAAGCTAAATTAGTGTCTGGAACACTAAATGATGTTTTTGTAATTATGGAATTATTTTTGTTACAATGTCGCTAAAATAAGAAACTTGTGTGAATTGGTAAACGTAAGCTTTGTTTAAAATAAGTTATTATAAGTAATAAAGTATTTTTAGGCAAAAAATAAATCTAGGGATTTTTTTCATTTGAAATTTCATGTTATGGTAATGGCTTAGAATGATGGGAACTTTTTCCGCTTTTCATAAAGAAAAAATAAGTTTTTTATTTTTAATTCTGTGTATCCAAAATTCGTTAACATCAATCCATACATTATCATGCATTAAACTAAAAGCTATATGCTTTAAAAGTAATGTAGGAGATAGATAAAATAATTTTATGACATTTGATAAATACAAAACTATAAAATATATATTTCGCTACTTATTCTGACAATGCATAATATGAAATAAAAAAAAAAGATTAACTTCATAATATTAGAGTTTGAATTTCACAGCAGTTGTGATCATACAAGTTTCTTAATGTCTATATTTTGAAAGAGATACTTTTAATTATAAATCAATGAAAATAATTATTTCGTTTGAAGCTTGTCTTTTGCTGGCTAAGTGCTGAGATAAACGCTTGGAATTCGAAGTTGAAACTAAAGAAAAGGCGTTGGATGTAATTGTTTCTTTTGATTATAAATAGAATTTAAGTTACTTTGAAAATAAATATAATTGAACATAAGATGCATCTCTGCTTGTAACGCTTTGATATTTTTAAGTCGATGTATGAATTAAGATCACATAATGAATTTATCAAAAACAATTTTTATTTCTTGCATAAAATAACATTGTACCTTTTGCGTATACAATACGCTTTTTATGAGACCTATAGAATCAATAACATGCTTCTTACCTGACATTGCTAAAATAAATAAACTTTTCATTTAATTGGAAAAAAAAGGATAAGTTAATTTGTGAATTTCCTTTATTTTTTATAAAAGTAATTTAATATAATTCCCGCATAATTTTTATTTTGGGTTTGAATTTTCTAAAAAGATATTTTTCATCTACTCATGTTTAAGTCTTAAATGAATATGTGTGTACTTCAACCATTTCACCTTAGTTAAGCCATTTTGCATAGTTCGAAAACAATTGTGAGACAAATTTAAATTATGCTTTCCTAAAGCATGTAGTACCTACTACTACTAAATAAATTATAAAGCTCATATAATTTAAATAATATAAATAAGTACTTAAAAAGGTGTTAAGGGTATTTATAAGATGTGCTCACATGTACACACACACACATATGTATATATATATATATATATATGCATAATATGAAACCGCACTTCAACTATATTTTATATAATTATTTTGTTTGAAAGCTCATATATTGTTCACATTTTTCTTCTAATTCATCAGTTCGAAACAAATTTCTGAATAATTTTAGAAAATCGTAACATAATTTATTTACGAAACTTAGAAATAATTCATTCATTTTTACTACGGCCCTTCCATATTAAATTTCAAAGTATACTCAACAGTGAAATAAACAAACTTGCGCGAACGCGATCCAAAGCTTAAACTTACATGCGTAAAAGGGGAGCTTACATTAACAACTGGAAGATAATGAGAAAAGACTTGCACTAGCTTAATTTAAGAGGCGGGGTGTTTTAAGAGTATGTACTGGAATTCTACGAGTTAACGATGTCTTTCATCATAAATAACATACGGGGTTAAAGAGTTTATATCTCTCTGTGAAACAAATATTTTCTAATTGCTCCCTGCAAACAATACGTATATTACTGCGTTTTCTCTACGGAGGTTTGAATTTGTCATAGACTACAAAGGTCATGCGTTATACTGAAACGATATGAGATTTGGATTCAAAAAATACATATATTTCAAATCTGTTGTACATTGGAAACAAGATGGTGGCAATAAAATATTTTAAAGAATTATGATGGTTTAGAGGAATGTTTTCTTGACTGAGTAAGTTTAATTAAAATAAAAAAGAATTCATAAGGAAATAATTGTTTCTCACATTTGAGACCTTCACTGTTTAGCAAAATATTATTTTAATCCTAAAAAATAAACAGATTAAAAGTATTTAAAAAATTAAGTTATGAAGACTTTTAAAATCGAAATTTAAATTACATGTTCAAAAACCGAAGTTTTCTTTACATGATTAGTATACTTTTGAAATTTATTTTCCAAACTATACACCTTGAAATATACTATTTATGTTCATATCTAAAAAAATACATATTAACTAGTTGGAGTATTTGAAATTAGTAAAATGCTGCACTTAATAGATACATTACAAGTTTGTATTCATTTGTTGTCAAAATAATACAAGATTTCCAATGAATCTAAAGTTTAATATTTTCCGCGGTACTACTTAAGAGCATGAAATCAAAAAGTAGACCATTTTAATAATACAAGGAACATCTAAATATATTGATGAATTGATGGATATCTCAGAAGTTACACGAGTTAAAATGATCGCCTTACTCACTCCTCTCAGGATAAGACCAATGAAGAGATAGCACGTAGTAAGGAGCGTAAGTAAAAGAACCAAATTTTTCTGCTACGGACAGTCGAACGGCATGTGTAAAAAACTCACTTCAAATTGAAACGGAGAAGCAAGTATTCATAAAGTCGTGTTATAAATTTGGAAAAATGGGCTATGAAACACATGCAATGTTGGTCCAGATGTATCGAACAGATGCGGTAAACATAAAATGCATATACAACTTGGTTAAATATTTTCGAGAAGGAAAGGAAATCGTGGATGTCAAACCACTTTCGGGTTCATCCTCCACAAGTGTGACGGCCGACAACATCGAGCGGTTACAACGAATGTTGTTTCAAAATCGCTGACTATATCTACGATGGATATCGTTCGAATAGGGAATTAGCAAGGATAATGTAAGCACCATCATTCACCAAGATTTGGATGAACGCAAGATCTGTCCCCATTTTATGCCGAACTCATTGGTCGATGATCAAAAGAAAACACGCAAGCATTCTACTGGAGATTTCATTTACAAATGTAACGAATACCCTACCGTTCTTCAATCCAATGGCACTAGAGATGAGAGCTGGTGTTACCAATACGATCTGGATTCAAAGTGGCAAACATTAGAAAGGTGCCCACTGGCTTCCTCGCACCCAAAAAGAACCATCTACAGCAGTCCGTATTCAAAGCACCCATTTAGCATTATTCAACAACAACTGTAGGATCCATGCAGAATCTGTCCCGAAAGGGCAAATTCACTTAATATTCACTTTATTTTTATTAACGTAATGAAAACTCAATTGCAGTGATATTAGCAACAAATGTATATAATGTAATTTTTTCAATAAATCAAATTGATGAACTTATTTTATTAAATGTTCAAAAAGAAAATTGTACCTACATTTCTCTCTAATGAATGAACATATTTGATTCACACTATGCGGAAGACTTAAAATTTGAATTAAATCTTATGATCTTGTGTATAAATAAATGCGTTTTATTACAAGTTGTAATTATTTCAGGACGAAATAATGACCAGCCAGGATGGCTTCAGGAACAAACATTATTTAATGCTCGACACGTTCCACAACACAGGACAGGATACAATTACATAAATAAAACACAGATTCACGAACATGACTACATCGTTCTTCTTACCAAGTCTTTCGCCTTCGATTGCGCTTGCGCTCGCTAGTCGTCCTGCTCGCCAAACAAGAACATGTGGCGCCATCTGGCAACCATTTAATAGTTACATGGAAGGTAGTGGTAAATTACAGTGTTACATCCTCCCCCTACACTTCCGAAAGCCGTCTCGGCGAGGTGGTGTAATATCAGGCATGGCATTCTCTCCAGCAGTTCCTCGTGGAGGCAATGGTTGCTTTCGAGGTCTTCCACTTCTCCTGAGAGGCACTACAGGAGATTGGGTCTCTGTGTTAGTGTTACTTAAAAAAGGAGTTAAAGCCGATGCATGGTAAACACCTAAAGGTTCATCAGGTTTGTCAAAACTGGCTACCAAAAAGGTAGTAGGAGATCTCTGGGATAGCACAATGTAGGGCCCATCTTTCCTAGGCATCAATTTTGCACTTCTATCTTGGCTTGCTTTACTCAGTGGGTGAAGCTTTACCCAGACTAGATCATTGGTTTTATAAACAGGAATTGGCTTACGAGATTTGTCTGCAAATGTTTTTCGACAATCTTGACTCTTCTCAATATTTTCTTTAATTTGTGACATATATCCTGCAAAACGCTTTAAATAGGGTGTGAATTCCGGTTCAAAATTATCATTATGGATGATAGACCGAAGATCAGTACTTACGTGATCCAAAGTTCGTAATTCTCTGGCGAAGGTTAGGTACTCTGCCGTGTGATCTGTGGTCTCACATTTTGCAGTATTCATTGCAAACCTAATAGCTGGTAACTTTTCATTATGTTCCTGGATTCTAGATAATTTCTGTTCTTTATTCTTCGGTTCAGAATCAAACTTTTCCTGTTGAGACTGAAGTTGTCTTTCATCAACAATTTTCATTGCTTTTTCTTCAATACTGGTATCCTGTAACCCTATAGCTTCGGATAATTTTTCATTCTCCTTCTGAATTTCGGTAAACTTCTCGTCCCTTTCTTTCAATTCAGATTCAAACTTTTCCTGCTGAGGCTGAAATCGTTTTTCATAGTACTCTTGTTTTCTTCTATTGTTTTCAATTATTAATTTTTCTAATCTTAATTTTTCTCGTTCAAATTCCTTTTCTAACTTTTTTCCTCTTTCAATCCTCTCCCTTTCTAACTTTATTTCTCTTTCTTTAATTATATTATCTAACATGTCTTTGACAAACTGCTCATTATCCATAAAGAATGTGCATGTAGTGATTTTGTCATGTAAGTCGATGATTTTATCATCATAAGTAACAGAAACTTTTAATTCTATTGCTAAGTTGTAAAGATCAATCTTCTTGCCTCTCGAGAGAAATGCCATTTTATCTGATACAATTATCTAAATGCAAGTCTTTTTTTTAATGTAAGCTTAAAATTATAAGTTCAGTTAGTTTTCCCAATTAACTAATTAAGAATTAAATACTCATTAAACAACTACCTTCCTTGTAGCAGAAATATAACTAATAGAAAATTTCACATGGAAGTGCACATAAACAAAATTATTCCACATATATAGATTTTAAGAAAACCTAAATAAAATTTTCATGAAATTCAAGAGTACAATAAAGTATAAAATAAAGCATGAAAAACAGTTACATGTTGAAACAGTTGAAATTATATATCATGTGATACTAAGAATATAGAATTGCTTATTATACAAAACATTTACAAAGCTAAATGCAAAAATTTATGAGTTGTTATGATAAAAGAAATATAATATTCTGAAAACACTTAATTTCTACACATCATATAATCAGAATATAAATAATCAGTTGCCAGAATGCTTAACAATCATTCATTTATAAGCAACAGTGTCAAAAAACAGTGATATTCTTATCATTCTAACCAAATTATACTATAATACTTTCTAATATTTAAAATATGCTTATTTAAATTTTATTACAATTGATAGACCAATATAGTTTAAAAAATTTTAGTGAAAACACAAAATAAAATTTTAAGAAACTGGTGCAGAAAAAAATCAATTAGCCAACAATATATATACTCAAGGAACGAGATCTTTAAAATCACACAAAAATAGAATTTTCTGAAAACTATAAATATATCAAGTATGGAAAGAGTAAAATAACTAGATTTGAAACATTATATAAATCAAAGTATGATTATTGCAAGCAAGGATTTTCACTCATGCACAGAAATATCGGATGTTATTTCTTCCACACAAATCGAGTACTTCACACAAAAGACGATGAATTCGAATTCTTACTTTAAAATATCTTGGGTGATATTTCTTCTATTTTACGTTAAATATCGGATTTTTTTTTTTTTCAAATATAAATCACGCAATCTTCCACTTTAAATATCGGATGATATTTCTTCTATTTCACTTTAAATATTGGATGATAGTTCTTCAAATGTAAATCCCACAATCTTTCAATTTAAATATCGGATGATATTTCTTCTATTCCATTTTAAATATCGGATGATATTTCTTCAAATATAAATCAAGCAATTTTCACTTTAAATATCGGATGATATTTCTTCAAATAAAACAGAAGTGCACTTCACATAGCACTTTCAAAATAAGTGTCGGGGCGACACACACAGAAACTTGTACACGTAGTGAGCCAATCAAAGGGAAAAAAATGTCGGACGAGTCATGCCACACGTTCGGGCGCCAATGTAATCCTTTTCCAATGTTGTAATTATTTCAGGACGAAATAATGACCCAGCCAGGATGGCTTCAGGAACAAACATTATTTAATGCTCGACACGTTCCACAACACAGGACAGGATACAAATACATAAATAAAACACAGATTCACCAACATGACTACATCGTTCTTCTTACCAAGTCTTTCGCCTTCGATTGCGCTTGCGCTCGCTAGTCGTCCTGCTCGCCAAAAAAGAACATGTGGCGCCATCTGGCAACCATTTAATAGTTACATGGAAGGTAGTGGTAAATTACAGTGTTACAAAGTTAAATTACGTTTGTGTAAATACTCAGGTTTATAAATGTAATATCGTTAATATTTTAATAACATTGTCATTCC
This sequence comes from Nephila pilipes, assembly GCA_019974015.1. Taxonomy (NCBI): domain Eukaryota; kingdom Metazoa; phylum Arthropoda; class Arachnida; order Araneae; family Nephilidae; genus Nephila; species Nephila pilipes. The sequence goes on along the minus strand of BMAW01035489.1, from coordinate 238,851 downwards.
TCAAAAACGATCTCGGTGGAATAATACTTCCCGAGAACATGAAACTTTTTGGTCTATTCGTAATACATAGCATAATTTGAAGGATTTACATCAAATTTCAAGCAGAAAATAAAATACGAGAATGGAAGAAAAAAGTTTTTTCATCAATTTAAGGATAATCACAAAGAGACTTATTTTTTTATGGTGTAGAGAAGATTTTGTTCCATTTTTGTTTCATGATAATAACATGCATAAGTAGAATATTGAAGTTATTCAGAATATTTAAAAATTAACATCGCTGATGAAAAGTATTTTCAATTGAAAAATTAATTTAATGCTGGCTTAAATATCAATTTCCCCATATAACTATCCAATATGTATCTTACAAAACATTTTTACTTAATAAGCAATTGTGATAAATATTTGTATGTCAGATTAATCAAATGTTAAAATTCTAGCGAATTTTATTATGGATGTAAGTTTATAAATTCAGTGTTAATTTACGTTAGCATTATCGACTAACCCAGTATTATTTCTGGGTTTTTATATTAGTAATAATTATCAGATAATCAGTAAATATTCTATGTAATGTTTGCGGGTAAACTACATAATACATTCCCTAAGTTACATGTTCTAATTGTTAGTTTTTGATATTAGTAATAGTTATCAGATAATCAGTAATTATTCTGTGTAACGTTTGCGGATAAACTATATAATACATTTCTTAAATTATATCTTCTAACTGTTAGTTAATTCTCTAATACATCAGAAGCTTAGTTTTTATTTATTCAGATACACCTTTATTGTCCTTCAGAATTAGTGGGATGTATATTTAACCCTTAAACATTTTTTAATTATCTTAATACTAATGTTTACAATTTTTTCTTGAAATTTGTTTTGAAAAATAGTAAAACTTTCAGTGACAAAAAGTTTAAATTTAATTTAAAAAATGTATGAGTAGGTGTTGGGAATGAAATTAATTTGTGCAGTTTTACTCTTTATATGAGTTTCTAAGCTATAAATTTTAATTTGAGAATTGAATGTCTATAATAGCATGGGTACCAACGCATTTTTTGTTAGTATAAATTTTTTAATTACATATAATTACAAGTATTTAATATTTTCACGTTTTTCCCTGCATACTGCACTTAGAGTAATGTTACAGCTTATCAAAAATTTGTCACCGATTATTTTAGCTTGCAATATATTGTAATAATAAGCAGTCACCAGTAATTTATCCCAATTTAACTCAAGTAATGGTTTAGTTAATTAAACTCATTCAGGAATTGATAAATATATGTGCATTCTCCACTGCGTTAGTAATCACTTACAATGCTTTCAAATCTTATAACAGTATAATAACTTGAATTCAATACAACAATTTATTTTTAACATAAAGCTTCTTCAGGACAACAGAAATACCTACAATTTTTAACAAAAAGAAAACAAAAAGAAGTATGAGATTTACAAATCAATTTATTAAATTAATTGTAGGAATTCAAGTCAATGATAAATTTTTAAAATGTATTATAATATTCTTTTCAGTTATCAAAATTAAAGAAAATGATGAATTATTAAATTGATTATATTGCTAAATGTAAATATCTCTATCATAAAATAAAAACAAAATAAATATTTTAATTTATTCTTGACAAGTAATAAAAAGTAAATCAGTGATTGTCTAAAATTTTAGTTGCTTTTTGTGGGAAAATAATTATATTAATTGACCATTTGATATTAATTTCACGGTTTTACTTTTCTGCAAGATATATGAAACCTGTATCGTATAAATTTAATATCTACCTTAATAGTAGTTAGTGAGATATTTATCCTGTTTAGTTTATATTAACTCATAAATATAGATAAATATAAATCTACATATTTTTTATTGTAAAAATAAATAAACATTAAAGATCAACCCATACTCGATTATACATATACACAGATATTTCTTATATAATATACCTGAAGTTTCTACGTAATAACAAAATCGTAATTACTTTTAATTTCATTTGATTAAGATAAAGTGAAAGATTATTGATTATATCTATACATTTTCTTGAATTTCATAGAATGAAATATAAATTAAAATCATAAATAATTACTATAAATATAATTGAAATTCTATACATTCGTATTAATAATCACTAATTCATTGAATCTTGTACATTGCATTTTCATATTATAAAACTTTCTTCGGTCTTAGGTTTCGATATTAAAGGCACCATTAATATTCTCGAACAATTGTAGCTTCAAGACAAGACAAGGTTCAGGTTCCCACATTGCCTTTGTCCTGTCCCTGGGGAGGAAACAAATTGCAGTGGTACTTGCAGTGGAAATAATCCAGTGGAAAACCTCGATAAGATCACCGAATGCTTCTTCTCTAAAACAAGAAAGCGAAAGTCAGGATTAGTGGGAAGGATCCGGTTACAGCAAATAACGTCTTTAGATTGAGCTCCCTGAGTAAGATAAAACTTTTGGAGTAACTGCTTTCCTTAGCACCTCGATGATTTCGGCAGAGTAATTTAGATAAGTTTTAGACTAATCATTTAGGGTTGCCAGAGTCTGAGGCAGTGTCTCCAGCTTTTCTGTGATTTCAGAGCGCCATCTTGTTTAATGCAGCTTTTCAGAGATGCAACAAATGTAATATGTTCCCTGCCGGAGATTAATTAAGAGTAAATGGTTCCCATATTTTAATCCTATGTTTGTGAAGATTTATTGATCTTTCCTTAGAGAAAAGTGAGAAATATTTTATTTTAGTAGAAAGCTATTAATGCGAAAGAAACTAATTTAATAAAGTTTTAAAAATATTTTGAAATATAAAGGAAATCTATTCCACAGAACAAATAAAGGTTCTAAGTAAAGTGCTAGTATATCCAATACATTTCAAAAAGCATTTTTAAGAAGTTATAAAATGATTTGTTAATGCAGATGTGGATTTTTAGAAAGTAAAAATGACAGTAACCAGAAATAATTTATACAGTTGACTCGTTGCAATAGCCTTTGAACCTGTTTACTGCGAAAAATTATTACTTAAGTTATTGTTATTCACCAAAGAAGTATTCTTAAAGAATGAAAATACTGTTAAAAAACGCATAACTTTAGAATAAACCATTGGATTTTGTATAGTTTACTTAACTGTTCCTATTTGGCACGTGAGAACATAAGACAGCAAAATAAAATTAAGTATTAAACTTTTAAAATCATATTTTTTTATATTAAATCAGATCATCTTAATGAGATTCAAGTTTAAGTGTACGTTTCATAGATCACAAAAATAATGTAATGCAACTCACATGTGTCACACCATCGTATTAATTTCTGAGATTATAATATTTAGTATTGCTTTAAGAGTTCATTCAAAATGTATAAATACTGTTAGCTCTAAGTCAATATTGAAATTTTTATTGATGTGGGAAGTATTATTTCTAAGTTAGATGATATTTTAGAGTATGTCATTTTTATTACCATTGAAATATTATGCGGGTGACATATAACGGAGAGAATATTATAATGGAAGTGATACTACATATAATTTTTCATCGAACTGTGCTTTTATGAAAACCTTATTAGATACTTTAAATCGGCTTTATTCCATTCTGTATTTTAAATACTGCATTTAATGTTATAGAGGCTGACTCACTGATGGTTTATTAAAGTTGTATTTAGAAGCAACACGAAAGAAAATGGTGAAATACCTCTTAATTTTGAGCTTAGGTCAAGTGACGAGGATAACATCTGAATTTGAACCTCCTTCTCCAAACTTCCACTGGAAGAATTAAAGCCTAGACAGAATTATCGTGTATCAGCCCCACTACACAACGGATCATTAGAATCATCAATACTCAAATCCATGACTCAGTGAAACAACACCGGTAACGAATTCGTGAGCATGACCACCAGTCTATACAGTTATTGATAAACAATTAAGCTTACAAAGGTATTTTAACTTTGAAATATTAATTGATAATTATACGTTCGATTAACTATGTTAATATCTCATGCTCGGAATAAACTTTCTAACTCATTTAGAAACATTTTTGAATGGGAATAAAATGCAAGTGGTGGAAAAAAATGTCGAACTCGATAGATGTTTTGCACAAAACATTGATCATAATTCAAGGGTGTGTGACGTACCTCTAAGTCATATCCCTTTTAAGAGAAAAATTACAAACCATTTGAAAATTTTTTTTTTGAATTAATTGAGTTAAAATAGCAGTATTATGGAATGTGTTGTCAATCAAAGTGAAACAGACAAAAAAATGTCTAAAACTTCTTATTACTTAAATAATTAAAATTATACAGAAATTAAGGACACTGTAGAGTTCACTTTGACCTGAAGAGCAGCGGCGAAAAAACCCCTTCAAAATACATCTGATTAACTTGCAAGAACAACCTCTGACGGAAGTACAGTGTTCACTACAAAAATGAATAAATTCAAAATTTTGGTCAAGGTAGAAACATTACTCAAATGGAACTCATCACAAGAATTAAATATGAAAATGGACCAATAAAAAAGAAAATTAAGATCATCAGTTTAACAAGGAGCATTACTAAAAATTCAGAAGAAAATTAAGTTGACGAAAGAAGAAGAAAGAGTGCTGGAGATCGCATGTCAAGATACGTTGGGCAAAAGAAGAAGAATGAAGAGGACGCAAGGAGGAGGAGGAAAAAAAAACGAATATGAACGAAAGATGACGTATTAAGCTTAGTAGAAATTTGGAAACTGCTAAGAAAGAGAAAGATGATCCTTGACGACGAGATAAAATGACAAGATGTTATAGGTAATCAAAACAATTCCCTGTTGTTGGACAAAGAAATCATTTGAGAAGAGAATCATTTGAGCATATGACCCTACCAGCGAAGTTTACACGTCAGATCCATTGAAGGGTGGAAGCCGTACCGAAGTCACTAGAGTGAACAACCACTTACCATGAGGACCAGATGCAGACCAGTTCTCAGAAACAAACTTTTTATTCACTTGTTATTTTTACATTTTGATTTCTTATTTCCCACTTTTCTTTTTTCCTTATTATTCTGTTTCAGGCACTTCATTTCATGGGACGTGAAGGTATCAGAATGGTCAATAATGAGACCGAGGCGTGTCGTACCTTATGGTGGCAATAGAATGCCACCACAATGAAGTCCTTTCTTCCTCTCTGTTAGAGGTCGGTGTCTATAGAACTCACTGCAGGTGTTGATGAGGCAACAGATTTCGTGGAGGGGTTGTTTCCCCCCTCCCAGCAGAGTACATGGGAGAAAGGAAAACAGGATACAGAACGAATTAGAAAATCATAGAGAGATAGACATTTTTGTGGGACGAAAAACGTAACATGCAGAGAAAAATAGATAAATTTCTCTTTTTAAATTTAGCTCTAGCGGAAATATTCTGTAATAAAAATAATCATAGTTCTATTAATTTGGATAATCTGTCATTAAATTTATCTTCTTAATGACTTTTAATAAACAGTGGTGCTCATATCCTACGTAAATAAAATAAAAGATAATATATACATTTAATGAAGACAGGCTGTTAATATTCTTACATTCAGCCAACCTTTCTATTCTCTGCTATTCCGACCCTGGCATCGACCAAGATTTCAGTAAGTCAATTGATGTAGCTGAGGTGTTAATTTGCCTCATTCTGGTCATGATGCTTACATCTTATGCCTTACTTGATGCCTTAACTTCCTTTACCTCATTCTGGTCATGTTGCTTACAACTTACGATCTCTTATGTTCCTTGTTATAGAAGATACTTTTCAACCTAGTCTCTAGTTATATATTCGTTCAATGGCAAAGTGTTCACCAATTATGTAGTTAGGTAATTTTCTATTCTTATAATAAGTCTCCCTATTTTCTTCTAGAAAATTTGATTATTTTCTTCGGCTCTTTTCTTTTTTAAGCCTTTCTAATGACAATTTCTAGGTCTTCCTTTTCTTTCCTTCTCACATCTATTAAGAGTTCGAATGATTTATGTTTTGTTCTTCTGGAGAGAGGTAAATGGTATACTTAGATACAAAGATAAAATTTTGTTTTGTCTACGTGTTTGAATCATTTCGCAATATCAACTAAAGTCTGTTTTATTATAAAGTCTGTTTTATGATAATGTTCTATTTATTATCTGTTTTATTAATGTTATTAGTATTCACTATGCAATCTCTCCACTTCTCCATTTCTTTTTGGAATACCTGTAGATATCTGTAGATGATGAATTTTTAATATTTTACAATGATTTATGAATACCTTTGAGTAAAAGCTAACCCTATATCAATGATGATACGATATGAATAGCTAAATGTTTAAGCCAGCAAAACTAGTTTATCTATCACGTCTTGTTCAAAAGTAGATCTCATAGTATATATCCAAGTACATTTTGTTAAAAAGTTTTGTTAAACTAAAGTAAAGATACGTGGATAATGTTTATTAGTGGACGATAAAGGTGGAGTTAAATCTATGTGATAGGTTCTAAGAAGCACACGTTTCCATTTAAATTGAATTTATAGACACTTCATGTTCCACTTTTTTTTTCTATTTACAAAAATACATATTACATTACTTAAGAACACACTTTTCGTCAGGTTATGTAGATTTAGAATACAAAATTCTTGATTATTAATATATCTTGTATATCAAGATGCAAAAAAAATCTCTTTTTCATGAATTACTTTGATAATTTCAAATTTATGTTATTTAAAACTAATAATTCTCTATCCCAGATGTTTAATAAATTCTTATAAGAAAACAAACATCAGAAATTCAAACTTGTACTATTGTGTTAACGTTACATTAACATCCTCTTTTTATAATGCTGCCTCAGTTTCCGTTGTTCAATTTTTTCTATCAGGATTGAAGCCGAATGTCTGCTTAAGGCGCCAATATCGTTCATTTTTTCTGCTATAACGGTCGACCCTCCCTAGGGCCACATGTTTCCCGTCCGGTATTAAATTGCATCCCGCAGAGCTGAGTTATCTGAACAAAAACGTTTATTTTACATAAAGGTACAAAAGAATATCCCACAATGACTCATTCTTATCATATCTCATTACTATAGGAGTATCTCAGTAGACTGTCTCACTTATCGCCACAATTTTTATATTATATTCTTCGTAAAAAACAATTACTAAGTTGAGTTCCTTTAAAAAAAACGCGCTTGCCGTCTTGTTGGATTGGGAGGTACACACAATGCACATCAGTGATTCACAAAAATTTTAAACTGCACCCCCCCCCCGGGGGGGGGGGGGGGAAAAAGGGGGGGGGGGGGGGGATTTTTTCAATAGATTTTCACACGAAGTTTGTGGTGTGTAACATAATACTTTCGGTCCAACAGTTTATTGTAGTCTATTTGTTAAGGTGACAATACACTTTCAAAACACATTTTATGGTCGAAACATCGATTTTTTCATTTTTGTTTCCATATTAAAATTCAATCATTTTTATTTAAATATCTATTTGAATTTTGTTTCTGTCTTATTTAGAACCCGAGCTACAGATGTTTTAATATTACTTGATAATTAATTTCTTTGACTGCAAAGGCTCTTCTGCTAATCGGAAGTGATACGTGATGTTTATTTACATTTCTCGTTCCTGGTATTTAATAAGAACTATTATATTTAAAATACAAAAAATTAATCAGAAATTAAAATAAAATATTTAAGAATAAAAATAAGTGTATCTAGAAACACATTTTTTTCCTTTCTTATGGGTAAAACCTGTCAATAAAGTCATTGTTAAAGTGACTGTTATGAGTTTTTTATTACATTAGATGGGACTGGATGGTGTAAAACCGTTTCTAAAACTTCCTAGATGCATGAAAGTAAAACCTCTTTGACGATGGTATGAGCTTCCTCCGATTTAGTACATAATTTTGATATAGTATTAGAGACTGTCAAACCATCGTCGCATGTTTTTGATTAATTTATTAATCAGCCCTAAACTGATGACACCTTTCAGTAACTTGTTCTGGAAGTTTGAGCAAAAAGGCAAATATTTCTTTTGTTAGAAAAATGAATTTTTGGCATATACTTCTGCAAATGAAATGTCTTCATTGCCTCATTAGATAACACTTTGTTACAAAGTAGACGCATGAGTAGTTGTGAATTCAATTAAAATGGAACAAACTTATGTTGTAAGGGATGAGACTTACAGGTTACAGACGCGTCACGTAAGTTTGCTTTCTTAATGATACAAATAGTGTATATTGGAAAATCATTTTTATAAATTTATTTAGGAGTTTTAACATTAACCTTTTGAGGACGGGCACTTTCGAGAAGGAAGTCCTGATAAGGACGGGTGTTTTTACTACATTACGTACCCCCTTTCTCGTCAATGATTGACATTTTTAAGTGTCGTCCGACAAAAGGACCAAATTGAATGTTTGAACCTGCTGTGCAGTGGGGATGTTTGAGTTCCGAGAAGTCCCTAACAATCAATGAGTCTCCCTTTTTTAGGGGAAGTTCCCTCTCAAAGCCGCTTTGCGGTTATTTGTCCATTTCCAATTCAAGAAACTTTGGGAAAGATGTTCTGAAAACTGAAGCAATGTTTTTTTCCTACAATTTCCTTGTATCATTCTTAGTATCACAATTAGAATTTTCATGCAGTACATTATTCTATTCATATACAATAATCCGAAAAGATCTAGTATAATTATTTTATTTAGCAATATTTATAGCCGGTAGTGAAGACAATCCTGTTACATGATATAATTATCAAATTATATTATATACCATTTCAAATTTTAATACATAAACAAAATGAATTATCTATTTATACACACAAAAATTCTCCTCTGTTTTTAGCATCTAAAAATCTGAATAAATTTGTAATTCTTTTGAATAATTAAGGAAAATGTTCAAATTATTACAAAAATTTGTAATATTTTCTATTAATCTGAATTAATAACAGAAATAAATCAGCAATGGAAAAAAAAATCTTGTATTGTTTTAACTTTTATCTATTTTAATAATATCTGTATTAATTTGGAACATTTTAACTATACCAGCAATATTTCTTTGCCTTGAAACTTTTACTCTGAACTTAATATAAAATACTACATTAAAAAAATAAATATTTATTTCGTTTTATCCAAAGATCAAATATTCAAAAACATGTTTAAAAGTATGTAGCATGATAACATATTTTAATTTTATAATCTTTATTAAATACATTAAAAATTTACAAATATTATAAATTTATTTTATATATATCAAAGCCATCCATGTAACATATTCTGAAATGTTTAGTTTGAAATTACGGTTGAAGTTCTTCAAGAAATATATAATAATATAACCGTTAGAAAATTTAGATAAACATTATTCTTTATAATCCAAATGATTAATCGAAAAGAAAAGAAAACTGTTGAGAATATATCAATGTGATAGATTTTCGATTAAATTCCGATTTTCTCAAATCAACTACGGTTGATTGATTAGTTTTATTAACGTCGTACTAGAAACAACACTTAAACTATTAGCTGCAAACCTCGTAATTTTGAACCTCGGTCATGTGAAGAGGATGACACTTGAGCTGGCACCTCCCTCTCCAAACTTCCACACCACGCCAACAGGAGGACTTTGAACCTTGACAGATTTTACGTGTATCAATCTCGAATACACAATGGGTCTTTAGTGTCATCAAGGCTCGAACCCGCAACTCGACAGTTTGCGACTGTTACCACTAGAGTACCATGGCCACCAAATCATCGATCAATTGTTTTAGTATTGTTTAATTCTCTGAAACTCGAAATAAATATCCGTAAAGGGACATTCAGATTATTTGCTAATGAAGAAAGAGCAAATGTACATTAAATAAATTTAAGTTAAAATATTATTTATATGCATCGATTGTCTAAAAGTCAATAAATATTATATTTTTTAAAAAAAATCAGTTGTGCTTTTTGACAGTTATATTACTGAGCCATTAGAAATTGTTTCTCACCGAATTATAATTAATAAAATATGTATATTATTCTTAAGAAAAATCTTGCATTTTTTTTCCCTCAAAAAATAAATGAAATATTTTATAAATATATATTTTCTGTATAAAATGTTATTCGTGATGAGCTTAATTGCTTATTTTTCATGTATAGTTTCAATAACATTAGCATGTTACTGAAATTATGTATGAAAGAGATTAATACTCTATGTCTGAACACTAAGAGTAATACTCACAAATCTGAGTATTACTCTTAGAATTTAAGGAATATTTTTCAATCTATTGGACCAAAAATTGAAAGAGTAATACTCAGATTTTTAGTGATAAGAAGTGAAAATAGTAATAATCAAAATAAATAAAGAAAGAAAATAATTCAATTCAGTTCCGTTCTTAGGGTAACATTTCTTTTATTACAAAGTGTAAAACTGTTAGAGGAGAAGCTAAAACTTTTGGGGATCGGGGAGGAAACCTTCCTAAAGTCCCCTTATTACAATTATTTGTATAAAAAAGCCATCATTTATTTCATAAAATAGATATGTATAGTGACCTGGAAACAAAAATATTTAAGATTAAGGAAAAAGTAAAAACAATTTCTGCCATGTTTGATATTTCAAAAAATGTTTTTATCTTTTCATTCTCGAACAAAGCAAAAAATTGTTTTCGAGCTAGCTTTGAATTCTGAAATTTTTTATGGCTTCAACAAAATCAATCCTTTTAGCTGATACATTTTTAATGAAAATGATTGCCGAAAAATTTTACTAGATTCGTTGTTGACTAAAGACAGTTTTTAATCAAATTAAAAAAGCTTT
>BMAW01035489.1:130188-220391 GCA_019974015.1 Nephila pilipes | reverse complement strand
GTTTTCGCAAGAAAAAAGTATGTGTTGCCATTTGATAAGTTTGAATTATTTCCACTGTTATTGTTATCATGGTTTTTCTTTTTTTTTTTTTTTGTATCATTTTCTTCTCAAATGCATTTCTTCAAAAAAGGACTATAATTCAAAATTATTCCAATTTGTTGAAGTCGACAGTCCACTAGGGTTTCGTACTTCGGTGTTATTTTTTGATCGTACAGTACTTATTAAAACATTTATGCTTATATTGAATTAAGAATATGCACTCTTTTATATTAGATATTTACAAACATTTGAATTAATAACTCAATACAACTTTCAACACATCTGATAGTTTGAAACAATGCAAGAAATTACACAGATTATATTTGATGTGTTTAATAAAAATTGGGTATGGAGATAGATATATTTAGAAATCAAGATTTTATTGGATGCATCAACGCAATATCTGTGTTTAGAATATTTTCTCAAGAATATAGTACATTTCTCTTTAAATCCGGACGTCAAAATACTTGTAATAAGATGCAACATAGAAAAAAGTACAAGTTGCTTCACCTTCCATTGAAGAAGTGAAATTTAAATGTTTAAATTCCCCTGTTTGCTTTAAATTTTTGAGAGAACCATTATCTTTCCAGTAGGTTTACGAAAACAGGTCACAATAATATCAATATTTCTTATACTCACAAACAAATGCATGTTTGAACATTTGCTTCTCTTAAGAAGAACAAAGAATAAAGGGATTTGTATGCATGTATTCATACAGAACGATCATTTGTTTAAATTTCGATCTTTACTCTAAAGAATAGAATTTAAATCTAGAAGAGAAATTCCTATACGTATTTACATTTTCATTTACAATTCAAATATAGTCAAGACTACAGAAAAATGAAAAATTGTATCTTAGAAGTATCTTAAGCCAAAAATTATAATTATGTGCTTTTTGAAGGTCAACTTAAGTTCACTACAATGTATACACCCACGTAAGAAAACTATGATTGTATCTCATTTTATTATTGAAAAAAATGTAATATAATGTGACTGTATGGTTTTTTTCGGGGAAAAAAATAAAGTTATAATTATATTTTTGAGAATTATTTTAAAATTAAAATCAAATTTTGTTGCATAAATCAAATAAAGGAATGAGATTAAAATAAAAAAAAAGTTGAGTATTTAAGAGAATTAAAAAAAAATGTTGAAGAAAAGAATTTTTTTTAAAATGTATTTTTCTTAAAACTGTATGCCAATATAATTAAAATACCATAAATATTATTAAGAATTCAATACAAGAATTAATTTTGTATTTTCTTTACTCAATTCATAAGCTTTATTATATAACTACATATAAAACTGTATAAGTTGGTCCAAACCCAATGGACGAAATAATTATATTTATCCATTTAAAACTAAAGTCAGATTAATTATTATTTGTCCGTTTTTTTTTATATAACTCCTTACTTACATGAATTTATTTCAGTACATATTTGATACCCATGAGATTAGCAAGTATTCGTCATACACTATCAAAATCTTTTTAATTGCTGGTTTTCTTTAAGAAACCTGCATTAATGTGAAAGAGGCTCCAAAGAGGTACCATCACTCAAACTCATTTGTATAGTATTGTCTACGAGGATGGAACGCTAAAAGTTTTAAATAACAACTTAATTATAATATGATTAAGGCATTCGAAAAAAGAAGGCAAACATGGTATTCATAATAAAGTATAATTTATATGTTAAAATTATTATTTTTGAGATTTCTGCCATAATTTCTAAAAAAATATGTCTAAAAACATTATGTAGTAAACCTAAAGATTTTTCTTATTACATTTCTCTTTTAAAATCCATTTAATTCATAAAATAATTTTTGAATTAATTCTGACCAAACCTTAATTTCAAATGCATAATTTTACCATTGTTATCAATAATAGAAAAAAAAAATATGCAAATACATTATTTCCATTTACCGTTCTGAATAAAAAAAAATATTATGTTATGTTTTTAGGAAAATAAACCGCAAATTTTGTAATTGAAAACTTAACTAGATAAAATTCAAAAATTCGTTATTTCCGCATTGAACTTATCATATCTCAATCTTAATACTTACATAAAATATTTTCTTAATTTGAAATCATACCAGTATTAAATAGGTTTGAGATTTAAAATTTTTCACCATATACAAGTGTTTCTTAGAATGCTACATTTTTGAAACATTTTATTAAGAAACAAAGAAAATGCTATTTTTGCTACCTATTCAGTTTATGTGCTGTTTTGGAAAATATCATCAATCTGTCTTTAAAAAAAAATGTAAATTTTCCATTCATATTCTTCAAAATTTCTGATATGTTAGACCATCTATCGTTGTAAAACTACTGCTGGAAATTTAAATTCAATATAATATATCATCTACTCTTTCCTCAGAAATATCAACGTTACCTATTCTTTTAAGCGTAATCTCAGTTCGTGTGAGTTTTATTTCTCACTGGGGAAAAGGAAAACTACTGAAAATTCTAAGAGTAATTTGGGATAAATAAAAAAGATGAAATCTCAGGTTTTATCTACAGGGACACATATGTTTGTGTATATATTTATATATATTGCTTGACCGTAACTTCTGAATTCAGAACAAAATATAATGATTAGTTATTTTTGTAACAAGCGGAAATCCTAGAATTATTTCCGAACTAAATATGTAAGATTACAACAGAATACGGAATAAATGATCTTGTCATTGCTTATGACATTAAGTAAAATCAATTGCAACTATGTTCAACTTTTCATATCATTATTTTATGGAAATGTAAATGAATAGCATATTCAGTGCAATAGTAAAATAAGAGAAGGAAAAGTGAGTAAAGAGGGAGATATTTGTAAATAAGATTCACTTTAATTTATTTCCATCATATATACACAATACATATTAATCTGATAAGTAGTTGCGATATTATACACTCTGATATGGAAAATATTATTGAATAAAATTCTGGATTATATTAACAAAAGTTAAGCAAGGTTAATTAGAAATACTTTATTATTGCATGAGAGTTTAATTTTTTAGATTTATTCATTTAATGGTTAGTAAAATGACTTGGAGATTTAAATTCATTAGAAATGCGAGCAAAAAAGTATTAATATATTATGTAATTTTGACTCAAAATTAATTAAATCTTTCATTTAAAAAAGTATGAATTTTTTAGTTTTCAGTTGGGCAAATATTTCTCCTTTAAATAAGAACACACATAATGAAACAAATCTTTTCCCCAAATAATCAATAAGAAAGATGATTAATATGCTCAACAAACCGTAACAATGTATGTTACGTATAAAGAAGAAAATAACTCAGATGTATAAATATGTAGTTTCGTTTGTATACATATCCACGCTTTTTTCACCAGTAATGGATACACTTTAAATATATGTATCTCATCAACAATGATAAATTATCTCCTACTGTACTTATTACACTGGTTGAATAATTTTTAATTGCAGTAAATTATCAACATTTTGAGTTTATTTATCTTTTCTCAACATTTTGCATGAAACATCTTATTTCCCAGATGTATCATACAGGGTGAGGCAAAAAGATGTTAACAATGTATGTGCTTCTCTCTCTATATATATACTTGCTACTTGGACTATCTGAAACATCGTATTACTCATGTCATTTCTGGAATTCCTGCCCAAATCTGATAGGGCCTTACAAACAACAATGGGCAGACTCCATAACTACATCGAGGGGAATGAGGGCCAAATTGAAACCCTGTATACAAATCCCTGCCTTGTCACTTGAAGTGATTAAACATCAATTTAATGTTAACATTATTTTGCCCCCCCCCAATGCCTTTGCACCATCCTCAACAATTAACTTTTGACTAATAGGAAATTTAGAAATAATAATTATGTTAAAATGCATTTTTAAAGCCCCCGCTCTTTTTTTCCTCCACAACGTACAGGTGTTTTGTAATTTCTTTTTCAAATATTTTAAATTCTTAATAAAATATATTTATATTCTTTAAGTTACTGATTTAATTACCAAAATTAAAAACCAATGATGTTTGATGTTTGGAAGGAAATTTATAAACTGTTAATGTTATAAATTTGGACTGAATTTCCTTTATTTGTCACTATTCTGAATGCACAAAGATATAATTAATCTACTGATAATTTTCTTATAAATTTTATTTCTTCTAAAAATGAAATAATAACAATAATATATTAATTTGTATATTTATTTTTTGACTCTCGAATTTTCTAATAACTGAATATATTCAGAATGTACAAAGAAATTATAATTAATATATCTGTCTCCTAACTAAAACAATTTCAAATAGATCATCTTAACTGAGGCCAATTCCGTTTATTTTATTACAAAGTCTGTAGTAATATATAATAATTGAATTATTTTGGGGCAAAAAAAAAATGTATATAGAGATTTGAATAAAAACGGAACTTTCAGAATTTCTATTTCAGTGACAAAATAATTTTTTACTAATACTTTTTAACCCCTGCACAACACACAGCTACTAATTAGGAAATTAAATTATATAGAGCCTTCAAAACGCCACATGAGTCCTTTTTATGTCTTAGAAGCGTTTTATTGATCTTTATTTAATTTTACGTAAAATAATGTCTCCCTATATGACGATTGAAAAATAATGAATAATTAATTGCAGAGAGAAAGAATAATTATTATAGTTTTTCTTACAAATAATTTTCTACTACGTAAAATTAAATAATTTCTTTCCTGTGCGATAGTACTTAGTTTAACGTGTCAGGAACAAAAAAGAAGGGAGGAAAACTTAGAATTATAGCGAGAAAGTTATAGGGCTTGGTTATTTATGAAAGACAAGATCGAAGAATGTTTCTGGATATCTTTCGACGTATCGTGATTGACTTTCATTTCTCACAGATTTGTTTTTCTATCTCCTTCGTAATCTGTACTTTGCTGTCTCCAGATCAAAGGCAGTCATCGCATCTCCTTCCTCCTGCTCTATAATAATCTAGGAAAGAAAATAAAACGTACAATATTTATCTTTAGCAGGAAGTGGATTAGGGTTGTGCCACTGCTGCATCCGCAGATCAAACAATATCGGAGAATTAGTTGGCGTGGATTCTGTTTCCTTGCCATTATTGACAAACGCAGATCTATTTTGAGTGGCAGTGAACCTAACCAGCATTTTTTGTGCCATTAAATTGTACTTACTATACTGTGAAAGTCCTAAATCATTAACATTGGATCTCAAATTATATTATTCTTAATTGAATTATTTTGTTGCTTACTCTTGAAATTTTACGGATTTCAGTTGACCTCCTATTATTCAAGTCGATAAAATGACTTTCCTAATAGATACATACATTGTAATTTCAATAAAATACTTGAGTAAATCCTTTATTGGCAGATATTAATAATAAATAAATACAAAATTTTCCTGCAGTTTTCTTGCAAATTTAATTGTGTTTTAATACCAAACTCAAAAGTCTTGTATAATTTCTATAAGAACTGTTGGAAGTAGAAGAACATATATCTTTTCTTCCGTTCTGTACAACATAAATAGAGATTTCAATCTCCTTAAACATCAAAAGAATTATACTCTATAAAACATTCATCAAACTTTAAAAATACAGCGATTTAACTGCAGTAATGATACTAAGAATAAAAATAGCTATTTATGATACCTTAGAAAAATAATCAAATTCCACTGTGGTTTGATATGAAAAGTCCACAAAGAAATAAATTTAAGAAATTATTCTGTACATAATGTTTCTTTAACATTTATATTAAAAATTCCGATAACTAATAATGGATTTCGTAAGTAGTCTCACCATTCAATATTTTATTAATTAAATTTGAATGAAATGAAAAATTAAAAGATTTTAAAAGGAATTCCAATAACATATTTATGATAACTACGGTAAAAACTTAAAAAAGTTAAGCTTTAAGTAAAAACTGCCAAAATCTTTCATTAGTAGAATCAAGACTTTTTTCTAATTTTTTTATGTAAAGCATCCAATAGAATTTATGTTTCTTATGCAGTCTTCTATCTAGTTTGATCTCCAACCATAATGAAATCTAGACAACCAACTCATGTTTTGAAATGTAGAAATAAAAATTATATTAATATTGGAAGAATAAATATTTTTTCCTGAACAAAAGTGTCAAAATTGTTTATTGAAACATGGCATGCATATATATTCATCTTCTATGAGCCACTAATTAATGAAAGTGGCATTTAAAAATAAAAAGTTCAAAAACATGATAAATTATAAAAATTGGAATAAAAATAGTTTGAAGATCTCAAAAATATTGCAATTCACTTAAAATACGTTCAAATATTACTCCTATGATATGATAATTTACTACATTGAGAACTTTCTTTTCTCAAAATTCAAGTGATTCAACTTTTAAAAACACAACCTTATTACAAATCAATCATCTGTGAATTATTTTTAGTTTATGAAAAGAATGCTAAGCACTTTGGATGATACTGCTAATCGTTAAGTATTAAACAGAAAATGTTTCAACAAACATTTGTAATTGTGATTGAATCCTCGTATATGATTTAATACTAAAGTTGGAAAGAAACGTCTTCCTCTTTCAGGGTCTTTCATGTCACATAGTAATGAATTCAATAAAAATAAACAACTTGTTATGTTTACCAACTAGTTTCAGAAACGTGAGGTGCATTTCGTGAACAATAAGTCGAACGACTCAGATCTCCGAGGGGAAATAGAAAACAGACAGAAAGGATTTTATATTTAACCTCACAGACACATTTTGTATGTAAGAAACAAGGTCTAAATGCTTCTTGTGAAGTAAATACTTATAACATACTTAAATAAGGGAGCTCATAAAATATATTTGTTTCACATGTGCATTGTTAAGAATTTTTCAACATGTTAAAAATGATACTTTTGAATAACAAGAATAATAAAATGTTCTAAAATATTCTGTTTTTAATGAATAAGTTTCCTGATTTTCTACTCGTTTAGTTAGGAGTTGATACAGATATCTGTGAAATGGCTGCATATGTGCCTTATGTGGATACATTATTCAATTCTTTTGATATATGTATTGTATTCGTGCAACTAAAAATTCTATGGGTTAAAATCAACATAAAATATTTATTTTATAACTATATGCATAGCTGATTTATATATGCTAAAGTTATAGTATACTCATTTTTACATTATTTAAAATACATAGAACAAACAATCGATAAACTATAATATGCATGTTAAATACCCATGTATGTTATTTATGTATTTATACAAAAAAATCTATAGTATACATATATTATTCTGATTACACAAAATATTTAAGAAAGACATAGAAATATTAAATGTTTGACTGAATTGAAAATGTTTTTTAAACATATTTGCTCTTATGTGCAAACTTGAACATTAGTGGAACGACCAACAAATTTAAAACATGATTTTAGCGAGCACAACGTGGAATATTTTTATTCGTTTGTGCTGCATTGAATTTTCTTATATAAATCAAACAAAATATCTCGATTATAATTAATTTTGAAAAAAATAATTTTGATGGTCTTAAGATATGCTGCCTTAATGAAATCTTAAATTATTAAAACGTCTTCAAACTTATTCGAAATCATAGTTCATATTTACTTCAGAAACTTATATAGTTAATATACAGTCCCTGATTTGTTGGGTGCCATTGGATTTGAGTTCCATTGTTGTTGAGGTTTAGCAGTTGTGGTGTTTGAGGATGAAATGTCTTGAAGATTATGTCGTGGCTTCGGACAGATTACTAAACGTAACATATGATTTAAGCGGAGTCTAACTTGTTATATGAGGCATCTAATTTATAGCATGTTATACTAGAATATTCAGATGTGTAATGAATTAGAATTTTAAAGTTAAATGCTTAATTAAGTTAACGTTAAATGTTTAGATTTAAATTTGTTACTTGAAGTAATGAAGCCAAGCATTCATACTTTCTCATTTCTCGTAAGATATTAAATTATGTGTAATTAAAATTGTATATGAATATTTAACTGACTTTAAATCCTAGGAAACTAAATGCTATTTGATATACAACTCGTGGCTTAATGAAACTGTTTTCCTCTAAATCTTTACCAAAAAACATTGTAAGATTAATATCAAAAATGTATTATCACTAAGCTAATTTATCTTAATAAAGTTGAATTGCTATGCTTACTCAAAGGAAATATTCTATTAACCATTAAATCAGATTTAAAATATATTCTTTCGAATTGGAATGGCAATTTGATTAGTCTACATCGAATAACATCCGTAATCAGAATGATCATTTAGAGTGGTGAAAATCAGATCCTCTCATCCATTCAAGAAAATACCTTGAGCTACAAATATGAAAAAGGATAAAAATGGGTCATGAATAATTCTAATAATTATAGTCATCATTATAAATAATTTGCTTAATTTCCAGCATTTAACTCATATGAATTATAATTAAGACTTATTCTGTCTTTTTACTTTGAAATCCCTTCATTGTAAATATTTCATCTTCCATTATATGTACAGAAAGGTATAGAAATTAGATCCACATAAATTTAGTTCATGTTTTAAATATGAGAAATGTTGAATCAACTCACCCACCCACACAAACGTATATCATAAAATTAGCAATATCCTTTACAGAGTACATAAATTTTAAGTGGTATGCTGATGTGTTTAACTATTCCAAAACATGTGGTAAACACATGTGGTGTGTACATTGTTTATGATTGTTCATTATTCAAACGATGTAAAATTCGCATTTACATTCCAACAAAGGAAAGCAATTTATTCTGAATTTCCTTTGAAATATAATTTTAAAATGTAATTAGTTGTTATATTTTATTTTCAATGTATCATTTGTGGTATTATATTTGGATACACTTTTATCTTTAATTGATATTTAATTAAGAAAATTAAATACTTTATAATAATTATACTTTTATATCTTTGTTTTTCTAGTTTCACGCTTCGAAAATGCTCTTTTTATGAAGTGTACCAATATTTATTTCATTGTTTATCAAACAAAATAAAAGACATTTAGTTGTATTATGTGATAAAGATTTATTGTGAATGATAAATCATAACCTTATTTTAAATCCTTTTTTGCGAGTAATTACTTTCTGTCGAGAGTTTCAGGAAAAATATGTATTTTGTTGAATTTTAAATTTTTTACGTATTTAAAGAATGCTTTTTTTTATTTTTATTTTCTACGACGACAATTTTCAAAAGTTTTACTCTCACTTTGACCATAAAAATGGCAAAAGGATTTTAAGCTGTTAATCAATAACAAAGGAGGTAAAAATGTAGGACGTAACAGGGGATGTGCAGTCTCAGTTCGTTATATTTTTTTTATAAATGGTTTAGTAAAGTATGATCTTGCTATTTTACTTAGGTGAGTTTTGAGCCTTGAACTTTCACAAATTAATATATTTTTACATTTTAATGCTTTATAAAACTTTTCCGGAAATTTTTTTTTTCAGAGCTGTAGATTTTCAAATGGAAATTATATAGTGCAGTAAATTTTAAGAAAATTGGAAAAAAAATGAACTTATTATGTATTAGTTATTGTGTTTTATTTATATAATGTTTAAAGTTATTTCAATAAGGAAAAATTTAATTTGGCATTATACAAAATATTTTGAAAGTGGATGAACTATCAGTGTTTCAAGAATTTTCAAGAAGCTAACAATTTAGTCATCATCTTCTTTAGCATATTCATTT
The DNA here is from genome assembly GCA_019974015.1 of Nephila pilipes. Taxonomy (NCBI): domain Eukaryota; kingdom Metazoa; phylum Arthropoda; class Arachnida; order Araneae; family Nephilidae; genus Nephila; species Nephila pilipes. The sequence continues at coordinate 210,678 of BMAW01035489.1, read as the reverse complement.
TATAAATTTTGTTTGCATTCCGAACAAACAGGGGCTTAAGAAAATAAGCATAATTATGCTGTCTTTCCTTTCTTGCCTGAGGAAGGGATCACAAATTTCGTTGGGAAGGATTTCGTTGAATTTAATTTTGTTCCTTTTGTGTAATGCTCCAAATTCTGAGACTCTATTTCTTTTCCTAAAATCCTTTTTTCGCTAGGTACAATTTTCGATTTGTTCTTGGATTTTCAATTATTGTATGTAGTACTGGTAAGAATGCTCTTTTCATAATTATACGTAAAGGTTCATCCAGAAAAAGTAATTCTCATACACTTTTTGGGATTGTCAATTTTTCCATAACGGCTTGGTCTAAGAAGTCAAACTGAGTTACTAAAAGAAACTCTAACATTTCGGTTAGGTTCATTAGAGCTACATTTGAATAGATTTTTCCCATAACAGTATTTCAGGAAATTACTTGCTACCTCTGGCTCAGAGAAATCATTGTTATCTGAAGAAATTCTCAAGTTTGTAGAGTAGGAAACTTTACAAAAAAATTCATCTCCCCAATCATCAAGTGGTTGAATAAATATCCTCTGGAAAACTTTAGAGTCTATGTACCACTGTCAAAAATTGTAAAGCTAAAAGGATGGTGCAGTCTTACAAAATGCTGTTTACATGAAATGTACAAACATTTATTTCATTGTGTATCAAGAAATATAAATGAAATTTAGTTGTGTGATACAATAAAGATATACTGTGAAACAGTCATAATTATATTGGAAATACCTCTTTGCGAGTAATTTTTTTTTTTTTGGCATTTTCAGGAGAAATATGCATTTTGTTAAATTTTAAATTTTATGCGAAATAGGCGATAGAATTTCAACCGGATGCATGTGCTAGAACATTATCACAGAAAAGGGATCTTGAAGGTAACAAAACAGGAAGCTACAGGAAGAATACATGCTATTAGCGTAAGCATGTAATAATGGTCTGTGAGATTCCAAGTTCCCTTTTACAAGTTAATCTAGATTGATTTAATTATAATTATAAATAAAATTAAATACTACAGATGATTAAATCGCTATAGTATTGTAATAAATTTCCACTCATTTTTTAAATGAGAATTCTTTGAATGTTTTTCTTTAGCAACTCTTCAAAGTTCTTTTAATTATTTTAACAAAAAATATAGCTCCCTTTCTTGTATGAAATAAGACTGCAATAAAAATTGTTAAAATTAAACTGAAAATTTAAATATACTCTTAATAAAGATAGTGCGTTTTACTGATCTCCTGAATTTACTGACAACTTCCAAGAATGTAATTTATTTCTATTGATATTGAAACTATTTTAAAATAAATTTCATTATATAAAGTTTTAATGCACTCTATAATGAAATTTAAAATCGCTTTATACCTTTTGAAATAAGGTTATATATTTTCTAGCAAATATTGTGAAGAGTTAAAACAAATACTAGGAAAACGAGAAGGAATTACCGGATAATATATACATACAGATAATATGTTTTTATTTTTATATAAACATATTATATGTATGCATATATTACATACATACATCGTAAGAATTAGTTACATGTATACATGTATAGTAAATGCATGCATGTATACATGTATCGTAAATGCATATAAATTCATCAAACAAATTAGCATTTCTTAAAAAAATACATTTAAAGAAAAAAATATCTTAGTTCAATGATACATGAATGAGTTGATCGAATTTAATTTAACAATAAATTTTAAGTAAATAACACTCAGAGCATGTAACAAATTAATCATTATTTACACAATTAAAGCTTTCATTGAAAAGTTTAATTTGAAATTCAAACAAAGATCATTTCACTTATATAATTACATATATAATTTACGAAAATGAAAAGTTGGAAAAAGTTAAAATTTCTTTAGATTTTAGAAGGCAATTATTACATTAGGAAAATATCACTAAAGTATCATTTTACCAAATTTAGTAAAAGCTGGAAAATTTAGAGAATTTCAAGAAACAAGAATTGAATTGAATTTTTTCGGACGTTTTGGTTCTGATTTCAAATAAGTTGAGGTGAATTAAAATACGGGGATATTCATCTAATTTGAATTGTCTTAAGACACTCTACATAATTTAATGTTGTTGAACATTATTTCAGAACTGTTGACTTACAATCTAATTTGTACCATTCCAAACCGTTTCTTTTATAATGAAACTGAATTGTAACATCCGTGATCTGAGAAATTTTAACAAAAAATTCTTTAGTGGAGTACGTTAAGACTCTCTCTCTGTTGCGATGCAATTAGAAATTCACCTTCTCAAAAATCATAGAGACTTAATGAATTATTTTGTCATGAGATGTAAAATCATGTAAATATTTTGTAAAATTAATAAATATATTATATTAAGAATTAAGTTTGTTATAGTGTCATTGTACTAACAAAAAATACTTTTGATAATCGATTTTTATGTATATATATATATATATATATATACGTAAATATAATAATAATTATAATACTTAACTGCATTGCAAAAATGTAGCATATTACTCAAAATATCCTTAACAATATGATTTTAAATTGACTGTACCATATATAACATACCTCTTTTTATGTGTTCATACGCATGTCTTTCATATTCAGAATTCGTATTCTACTTTTGACCCAATTCCTATTATCTGAGCAAAATGATATTTCATGTATACATGTAATTCCGATAATAATATTATACTACAGCAATCTGAAGCAGAGACGGATTTAGGGGTATACGGACCCTTAACAATGTGCAAATAAGTCAAAATTCGTACTTACGTATAGTACATATAATTGTTTTATTTAGTCTTAAATTAACTGAGTAAAACTAATTATATAAGTAAAATAGTTTGTAAATTCAGCTTTAATTTAAAAATGAACTCAAAGGATTAAACATTTTTTTTAATGTAAAGTGATAATACATAATTTGAAAAAGCTCGAAGTGTTAATTCTTTTTATTTCATACATAAGTAAACAGGTATAGTACTTTAATTATGTAAAATTTCCTAGGTATCATAATTAAGGGACTTAAGCTTTTATAAAATATATTTTATTTTACGTTAAAAATATTTTTACAAATATGTTTCTATTTAAATAAAAGCTTGATTTAACCTATATACTTGTATTTATTACAGATGCCTACTATGGACCCAAATATTAGCTTCCACCTTTGTATAAGACTTATTAATCATTTTTAATCGTTTTAATATCAACATTTTAAACCATATCATACAAATATTAAATATCTATGTACTTATACATTAAGCATGGATATTTTAATTTATTTTCTTGCGGATACAATAATTTGTGATTCAAGTCTTTGCTAAATGAAACATGTTTGATTCCTTGTTCCACAAATGACTATAGTTCGGAATAATGAAAATTTCAGAAGACAAAAAGGGCATTTTCAACGAGGAGTAGGAGATAACTTAATGGGGTACCAGTTCAGCATCTGTTTTTGCTATTTTATTTTTGTTCACAACTGCGCGAATTCTGAAAACTAACTTATAAACCTTAGTTTCCAGTAGAAGAGTGGGTATTAGAAATGTTAAAAAAAGATATTTAATTAGTCATTTTCTAATATTAAAGTTGAATTAATAACCAACAGTTAATAATAAATATCAATCTATTTCATTCTTTAAATGCATTATTTTGCAATTTGACTATTTAATATTGCATATTTTGTGTATTTTAATGGGTTACATTAAAACAGTATATAGATTATATTAAATGATTTCTTCTTGAACATTTAATGCTTCAGTAATCTATCTGTCAGCTTCCTTCGAACAATTTCCATTTCTTTTTCTTTTAATATCTAGATCACGTATATGATAGGATCTCGTAACATAAATGTAAGGGAATATCTCATATAATGAAAATTTCTTCTTCGTCTCGTAACATATTCTCATATTGTTATTTTCTGTATCTTCCAAAATATACATTGTATTTTGATACTATATCTCATTGAAAATTTACATTTTCCTATTTGAAATATGCATTTTTTGGAAACCACCTTCTTCATATTAGGAAATTACATTCTTTCAATAATATTTCCTGTTTTCAATAATATTTTTAAAAATGTAGAAACATTTCTCTTATTCATTTTGTTTTAGGTTGAAAATTTGTTTTAAGAAATATAAGGGTTTTCTGCTGCTCTGAAATGCTTATAATTTGAGAAAATCACCCTAGATTTATTTATAAATCCAATATTTAAAAAGAACAATAAGGAGTAACTTATAAATGTAGACATACCCATGAACTGAAAAATATTTTTAATGAATTCACGTATAAATCTCTAAGATGTTAGATGTAGTTTTGCCCAAAAGCATTATGTATTTAAATTTAAAATAATACTACACGCACACTCATATATATATATATTGTTGAAAGTAGCCACATTGAGAATCATGGTACAACAGTTATGACAGCAGGTTTATTTACAAAGACATACATAAACGTCAGCTGGGCAGCGTTGGCTTCATGTTTGGAGACTCAGCAATAGTTGTAGTTGTAGAAGTAATAATGACATATTATTTCTTTGGAGAACTTCGCCATACTTTGAGCGTATGCGCAGCCAGAGTTTACATGGTGGGAACAATCTATACAATGTTGGGGGAGGGAAAGCATTTATGCACGGATATCCAACAATTCTCCCTCTCAATGCTTATTTCATATATAAACATAATTATGCAATGCTATAATGAATATTATAATGCCTTAAAATTAATACAAGCACTTATATATATATATATATATATATATATATATATATATAAAACGATTAATTACATATATATATTATTTCAATTATTTTGCTATATACCTTTACTATAATTACTATTTAAACCTTTAGTTAACATATCATCAGGCATTTCATTAGATCGTAAATATTATTTTAAATTGAATAAACCATTTTCATATACTTCTCGCACAAAATGAAGACGAATGTCAATATGTTTTGAGCACGAATGATATACAGGGTGTTGAAACTAACGATAGAAAGTACTAGGTGCAAGATTAGAAAGAGAAAAAAAAAAAGAATTTTTGTCTCATCTGAAGTGGAGAGAGAAATGACATGTTTAAAAAGAACTATGTTAGTGAATTTGAAATATAGGCGAATCAGGATTATTGTTAATATTTGTCGTGTTGTGACATCTTAAAGTTAAATTAAAGAAATTGATGTCCTTCGATTGTTTATTTGAGTCTGTGTGGATATAATGAATCTCACACCCTGACCTGGTGATGGAAATATGATGACCACTGTCTGACAGATAGGAACTTTCGATTTATTACTTTCATATGCTATTTATGAATTGCAGTTTAAATACAGGGTTCTTAACAAGTTTTAGCGATGATTGGTAGTCAGTAAACGCCACAGTGTTCAATGTATTAGATCCTTGTTATGAAAGTTCATTGAGCAATCTTTGCAGGTAAATGGAATTTTTTGTAGCTTCGGAGAGATCCATATATTCTGCCTCTGTGGTTGATAATGCAACAGTTCGTTGTGTTCTTGATTCCCAAGAAATCACTCCTTCAGCATACTTGAAGACATATCCTGCGAAAGATTTCCTGTCGTTGCTATAAAGCCCAATCAGAATACATATCCTATTATTGGTTTTGCAGATTGCTTTAAAATTAATCCTTGAATTTTATTATATATTCTTCTTCATTCTATAGAGAACACTTTTTGGTTAATTTATTGCTCGTATGCATGGAAGTTGCAACAGTTTTTGCATCTTAGATTTTATACTTGTGCAAGATAATGTACTTTGATTGAGGTATTGTTAAACTGGTTTTTTTTATCTTGTTTGAATTCAATTCTGAAGCAGTAATGCAATAGTCCTAGGTGTTTCATTTTCCAAGCTTTTGCTGACTCATCACGAATATTTTCAAAAATATTTTTGTTGCTTGTAAATACCATTAAATCATCAACATATGCAATGATAATTGCTTCAGCAGAAAATGAGTCCATGTGATAAATATATTTGTCTGCATTTATGATTTAAACCCAAGAAATATGAGTTTAGTGTCAAGTGTGTTGTACCACTGTCTCACTTATTGTTTGAGATCATAAAGAGAATGGTTTAGAAAACAAACAAACTTTATCATTAGAAACACGGAATTCTTCGGGTTGCTCCATAAAGATTTTGTCATTCAGATGTCCATTTACGTAAGCCGCCATCACAAAGTCTATTTGATATTCAATAAGGTTGTTTTCAACTGCGTAAACAATAACAGTTGGAATTGAACTTAATCTTGCAACTTTAGAAAAATTTTCTTCAAAATGTATTCCAGGTTTTTCAGAACATCCTTTTGCAACAATTCTTGTTTTTCCTTCTTCAATAGATTCTTCTTCTTTGAACTTTGTTTTTAGAGCCCAATTTTGATCATATAAACTTTTTTTTAGTTTGGGTCTTGAAACTGATGTCCACGCTTTTCTTTTAATTAATGAATCATTTTCTTCCTTTATAGCATTTTTCCAAGCTATTTTATTCGGTCTAGCGAGAGCCTCTTAAATGCTCGGGCTTGTTTCAAAACCACTGATAGTAGAATTTTGTTTTCATCAGACACGGTAATGAATTCCATATCTGACGCTGGCAGGTTGTTTTCAAATTCTTCAAAAAATCTCATATCTCCTGCTATTATTTTCCAGATTTTCTTATCATATAGCCAGTATGCATTCTATTCTGTTTAATATCCGATAAAGATATGTTCGTTCGATCTCGGCTCAAATTAGACTTTCAATTAATAAATCAATACATATGCTTTTTGTTCGAACACTTTAAAGTACGACACACTTAGTTTGATGCCAAATATGAGCTGGTATGGAGTTGAATTTTTGATGTTGTTGGTACTTGAGCGATTAGGATTGTAAATGAAACAATTTAATGATACTGCCCAGAAGTTAGAATTTAAGCCATATTTGACTAAGAAATATCTGGCCATCTTACCTACACTACGATTTGCTCTTTCTGCTACTCCGTTTTGCTTTTGGCCTTAACAGCAGATTTTTCTCTCCGGATGCTCTGTTCTTCAGAAAAATTTCGAAATCTGATCCGCAATATTCTAAGCCATTATCGGGACGAAGTGTTTTGATTCTTTCCCTGTTTGATTTTTAAATAAGGGTTTATAGTTTATAAATACTTTTTTCACTTTATCTTTAGTTTTCAAGAAATTTATTACTAAATGGCCTGATTTATCATCAGAGTAACAAAAAGTACGATTCTGATAAAAACGTTTCTCCAATGGGTTCACACATGTCAGAATGTTCAAGTTCAATGATTGGATGCAGATTTTACATTCCTTTATGGAATCTTTTATATTAAAATTTAAATCTCACATCATTCTTTCAGCCTGTATAACTTTCGTTTCAATATCCAAATTTTTTATGCCATTTTTTGAAATTCGGATGCTAGAACAGATTCTTTTTTGAAAGAAAACCATTGTTTTTTTCTGTTCGGGACTATTGTGCAGAACCTACTTTTCATCTCTGTTTGCAATTCATCGTAAGAATGGATCGGCTCCGTACAGATAAACAAAGAGACAGATGGTAAGGAGTATAAAGAGATCCATGTCCGTCAATTTATGTAGAATTCAGATTCCTTGCTTGAACAAATTTCCTATGTGACAAAGATGTATTGAATTTTTGACCATGAACAGCCAATCTTAAACGTTAATTCCTCAATTGAATGACAAGGGTCTAAATTTGCCATCGCCTTCAAAATATCATCATAACTATATTGTTGAGGGTCGCAATTTTCGTGCAGCATCTTTGAGATTACTATTTCCCTTTTTAAACTTTTTAAGTCATCCATGGTATTTAACTAGTTTCAGAACATTTCGTAAGTACCGATATATTTTTTTTTTCATTTCTTCGTTTGCCTGCATTCCTTGATCGAACACATTAGCATACTGTAATGAAAGTATGCTTCATTTAATGCTGACCTTGATATCTTTTCTCTTTCATACAACCAAAACTCTTTACGAACAAATTAATTTTCAACCTAGTTTAAAACGTAATAACAAACCTTCCGTGATTTTGGGACCATGTCTTGACACAAACTAACTGTGATTAAACTCATTAAAGACATTTTGACTACAGTGGTGCCCAAAATTGTGGACAATTTTGGAAATTTTTATGTTTTTTTTAAATTTGCATGTTGTAAAATGTTACGTTTCAGAAAATGCAAAGTAATATATATCATTTCAAAGAAAATTTAAAATTCAATTTAATTCAGAAAGCAAAATTAAAATATTTGTAACACAAAAAAATTTGCGTGCTTTATTCTAAAATGCAGACACAGTTATAAAGTTGTTCGTAATGTTTAACTTTCCTGGCTAATCACCATTCTTGTTCAGGGAACCAATAAATTATTAGTAACTGCTAATAGGAACTGTCATCAAGTTTACAGTTGGAACAAGTCATTATTGTGCGTTGTTCTGTAGAAGGGGAAGGACTGTTTTAACGTAATAAACTTACAAGAAGGAATTGTTGAAAAAATTTTTAATATATAGTCAAGAAGTTTTGATTTTATTAACGTCGCATTATAAAGCAACTCTTAGGCTTTTATTAGTCGAGAAGCAATGACATTAAATAAAAAATTAGACTAGACATATAGAGAGAGATATAATATTATTATTTTTACAGAACGTGGTCTTTCGTATGTGGAAATTGCAACACAGGATAATGGTGCACTGACTACATATGGAGTCCGAAACTTTTGTTTACGTTATCAAGAGACAAATTCAATAAAACCAAAGCAGGAAATGACTTTAAAAAGTGCATCTGTTGATGACAGTAGAATAAAAAGACTGTCTCCAATATAGAAGAATGTGATCAAATGCCACCAGATGTTATCTGAACGATGTTGGTGTTTCTGTAGGTTCATGAACAATCTGGAGAAGATTAAGAAATGTTTGACTACAGGTAGAATTCTACGAAAAAAGCCTTATCTCAATTTGCAACCGCGCAAGAAAAGACTACAGTGGGCAAAAAAACACGTTAATTAGACAGATGATTAGTTATCACAAGTTATAAGGAGTGATGAAACAAAGATATCGTTATTCGGAGAGATGAAACTAGATTATATATGTATAAATATCTTATATATGTAATACACACACACACACACACACACACACACACACACACATATATATATATATATATATAGTTATAAACCATATAATCAAAGATATAAGTATGCTGATTCAACAAAATAGTAGGATAATATTTCTTTCTCTACTATTTTTTTAATCTTTATTCGTGTATTTTAGAACAATCATCATAAAAGATATTAATCACTTGAACAGAAAAAATGATGCAAAATGTTTATTAATCTTAACGATTTTGTTAAGTAGAGAATGTATATTAAGACAAAACATTTTCATGATGTTTTGCTTTTCATCTTTTTGTTTCATGGAATCTTAAGAAAACATCTCTATATATATATTGTAAATGGGTCATGTTTCATTCCTTTTTTTCATTTTTATTTTTTCTACACTTTTCCCTTCTCCTAATATCATACACAGTATACATAGCTTTCTCGTTACTTTATTTACAAGATTAAGAATTTTTTTTCTCCTGGATTACTCAGCCCGTATATCGAACTTAATGACAAATAAAATTAGCATTAGTGAATGAGTTTCCACATTATATTAGAAATACATTTTCCTAATGATTCCCTGAGGAGAATTTGCCTTTTTTATGACTCATAGAAGATTATGATCTGGGAGTATATAATTGTTTTAAGACTCGAAAGAGACATAAGTTTCCATTTGAAGCCTATATTCTGGTTTTATCTAAAAAAGTAAAAGTACAACTGAGAAATATGCAGTGCACTAAAACAGATATAACATTCAAACTCTTTTCTGTTTGCCTTTTTTTACTTCGTTTCAATTTATTATTTGTTTGAAATAAATAGCTAAGCTGTTCTTATATTTATTTAGAAAATTATCACATTTAATTACATTAAACTATTTAACTTGAACTTTTTGCTAATCGCGCAATATATAAAAAATTTAACTGAGCCTCAGTGCAAATGTTTAAATACATTGAATAAGAAAACTTCTGCACAGAACAAAATTATTTTGAAATAAGAAAAAAAAAAAAAACTTCTTGGTTGAGTTTATTTTGAAATATATTATATTTTTATGTAAACAATTTCAAATGTATGCCTTTTTAAATTATTTTAACACCAACTGCAAGTTCAGAATCAAAGCTCGTCTAAAAGTTTAAGTAAAGAGAGTCAGAAAAGTTAGGAAGTACACATTTAATATGTAATTAATAAGAGTAAGAGGAATAACAGTTGAAGGAAAATAGATAAGAAGTGAAGAAACTCTACGAGAGAGGAATTAATATTGTAAGGATTTGTATTTTATATAATTATTTTTTTTCTGTCATTCAATAAACAAATATTTTCAACAATTTGGATAAATATTGGCATATCTATAAAGAAAAATTTAATTTTGTAAAAAGCATTTAAAAACTTAAATATTATATCAAATAAGGCAAAAAAATCTAAAACAATAAGGAACCGAAAAAAAAAAAGCTGATGATTTATAAATAAAAGTTGAAAAACATTGATTCGGCCAATAAATTATTAACATTCTTACACCGAATATAGATGAGAAAAACAGTTAAATAAATTTATAATATATCAATAGGATATAATATGTTATAAATATAAAACATTATAAAAAACTATCATTTGATAAGATGAAACAATATGCTTTTTTAAAAATGATTTTCTTTCTTCTATTCAGAAATTTTAAATTTTGTTGTATAGTTACACCTTAAGATTAAATTGAATCCAATATACTCTTTGGATAATTGTTAATTTTTGAAACTCTCGTTGTTGAGCAAAAAATTTAAGTAAAAATCGTCGACAATCATCGAATACAGTTTTTTATTTCCTAGGATTCTATTCAACTTTTAAGTATTGAGTAAAATTGCTTTAATGTTCCTAACAATATATGAATATAGTTATAAATATCTAAATTGCAACTTGAATGAAATATAGTGTAAGAATTATTTGTTGAATTTACTTACTATAATGGTAGAGACTTCTGCTGACTCATTAGTATAACCATACTTATTACAACAATGTAAAAGTGAACAGAAAAATTAAAACTTCTAGAATAATATTTAATATTAGCATTTCGAATAGATTGATACTAAGTAGAGACAAAAAATGTAGTTATTCAAGTTTTTGAGTTGTTTCGCCGTATTAAAGATTAATTAGGATCAAGTTTTAAATATAAAATGCAGTTTCTACTACAATACTTTTTCCATTCAATGTAATTTAAAAACTGAAGTTAAAAAACTTAAGTCGATTCTCTTTCTATCTATCATTAAGGACCCTTAAGGAGAACTTGCCTCAAAATACCTTTAAACCATCTAAGAAATTTTGAAAAATGCAAAGGAACATTTTATTAAATAATTTATAATACGAATTTATTGAATTTAACTCTAATTGCTTTGTAAAATCACTATACTTTTATTTAAAATTATTACCAAAATGAACGAAGTAAAATGAAAAGCGATGATTTTCGAAGTGTTTAATAGATGCTAGAAATACATGATAAAATATACAGATGCATGTCTATCAGTATTGAAAGAAGGCATACTGATTCTTTGGTACATGTATGTTTCACGAAATTACCGAGAACAGCTCAAGAATATTTAATACCTTTTGCTTCATAATTCATGTTTCTGAGTTGCTTAGACGAAAGCAATTTATTTGAGTAGGATCTTTAAGAAGGGTATGCCATTCATGTTCTAAGTAATTTAATTAACAATATATAGATGTCATATTTGTGTGGGCAGATAGGTTTCCGGATTGAACTAGAGATGTTACCAGGAAACTAGTATCTCAATAATACATTTTAGATGCGATTAGTACTAGCTTATAGGTAAAATATCAAGACGATATATTAGTTAGTATGTTTAACAATGTTTTAACTTATGTATTTGTAGAAACTCTTTCAGGAAAATTGACAAACTGTAAAAACGAGCTGTTATAAAATAGTTCCGTTTTAACAGTTTGACGCTACTTCAGCTCAAATAAGAAATAAACATGTTACTAAGGCTTTATTCTCTATCATATTCATATCAGATTTCTGAATTTTCAAAAACATTCTTTTTAGTTGAAAGACGAGTCTCGATCCGGAGACTTTCGAGATGACTACACTTGAAATCATAGTACATATCAAAAACATCATGTTGAAAGATTGTAAATCAAAATTAACTAAGATAGCTAAAACTTTTAAAATATCAAAAGAACGTATAGATAATATTTTACATGGCACTTTGGGCATTCAGAAGAACATTTCCGAGATGTGGGGGGGAGGAGATAATTGCAATCGTAGAATTTTAATAGTAACCAAAATAAATATATATATAATGGCAGTACATTTATTACGAACATAAAATTTTTTTTTAGAAAAAAGAATAATTGAAATACTTAGCACAGATAGTAAATGAATAACTACCATTACGAGGTATGGCAGCCTTTAAAAGAGACTCATTTTGTTCAGTTGTTAAGTGGAGAAGAGAAGAAGTTATTTATTTACAAAATAAACTTACAACGCTTTCTTGTGGTTACAGTTATAGATAATTCTAAATATTCTCTATCTGATAGTTTTCTAAAATAATCTCACTAATAAAAATTAAAATACAAATTATGCATATAAAAATAATGAATTTATACGACATGATTATTCAAGGTAATCAAAAAAGGCAAATTAAAGTATTATCAAGAGAAAAGAAAAGATATTAAAGTTCAAGAAACAACAATAAAACCATACCTATTAGAATGCTGAGTTAGCATTTTATGGAGCTTGAGGGGATAAATCAATTGCACAAGGTGTTTTAATTCTCCACTTTTAGATCGTATCATATGAGATTGTACAATTACATCACGTTCATGCATAACTTTAATAAATTGCAACATCACTAACTTTCAAATTTCTTCTGAAACTTGAAAATGGAAAACAAGACAAACATCTAACTTTGAGTAGATATTTATTCTTCCTTTTTTTTCCAAACTGGTCCAATAATTTAAATGGTAATATGGTCCACAGTCATGTGGTCTGGATAACTGATCTGTGGCTTCAACAGAGTATTTCTTTCATGCCAAACATATTTTATTACTTTTCACACCAGTTGTCATCTTTCATCAACTCAAAGAGAAGATATTTGATGAATATTTTACATTTTCTAGATTCAAAGTTTTGTTCATAAAATAATTAATTATATCCTTTCTTTCCGAATCGCTCTTTTAAGCTTCTAACATATGTTGTAATTATCACTTGTGCAAGTTCTAAACCAGAAACTACATTGACTTCTGGTCTTATTAAAGTATATTTTAGGAAGGAAAAATTTTCCCTTTGGAAAGTGAGTCATTTTTGTCTATAAAATTTTCCAAACTGTTGGAAAAAGTTTCCCAATTTTTAGGATCGTTAGAATATTTCTCGATTCTAAGCTTAGGCAACTTAACAAAATTCTGATTCCTCAGAACATAATTAAGCGAAACATTTTTATTTTCTTTTAATAGCTAAACTCTTTTTTTCTTAAATATCTTCAACAATAGTTTCAAAACTTTAAAACATTTTTCCTAAAATTATTCGATCACTAATACTTACATTTCAATAGTATGTATAAGAATTAAACTTTTAGTATCCTCTTAAAAAAGGAACTATAATTTTTTATCTATTACTAAAATTATTTCATAATCTTCATACAATTCTGATTCATCAATTTCATTTCCCAATTTAAATTTAATTTTTCAATTGCTTTTCGAAAGTTGATGTTAATGTACGTAATATGGTATAACTAGATTTTATTTTTTCTAATGCATCAATAGACATTTTCAATTTTTGGAAACCAATTAGAGGAACACTATTTAAAATTTAAGAAATGTAGGCTCAGTTTACCTTTCACATGCTAGGAATAATTAATCAAGCATTCACTAATTCATCGAAAACAGCATTCCAGTTCGTATAAACATTCGATGCAGTGTAGTAAATGTTCATATTACTCAGAGTGGCAGTCAAAAGTATTTAAAATCAAAGAATTTTAAACAGCTTACTGTAAGCAATTTATAATGTTTCTGGCCAATGCCACAATGATTATTGACCTAAGGTAATCTATGTTTCCACATTCAAGTAATTCAAATAATGACAGTCCATTTATTACGAACACAACCAACTACTTAAGACAAGGGTAGTTGGAAAATTTAGCGTTATAATTAAATTAATTTAAATCAATATGATGAATGAGAACTTTCAAAGGAGAAGAATTTCGTTCGGTTGTTCAATGGAGAGATAAGAAGTTCTGTGCTTACAAAATAAACTTGTAGCTCCCTCTTGTGGTCACAATTACAAGAAATTCTAAACGATGGGCATCGGATTTAACTCCTGAACAAAATACTTTAAAAAGGCTATCTCAACTGAGACTTTAGCACTCAGTAAATGAAAGATTTGATATATTGCGTCGTTTTGTACTTATGGATGAGACTTGAATCCACTACTGAACTTTTGAAAGTAAGCAATAGTCTAAAGACTGGACAGACGTTAATGAACCATTCCAAAGAAGGTAAAAGCGATTTTGTTTGTAAACAAGATATGCCGTCTTTTTCTTTCATGCAAAATAAATCATATTCTTTGATTACCTTGAAAAGGGAACACTATTCAATTATGAATGCTATGCAAACTTATAGCAGAGTTTCGAAGACGAGACAAAAAGAAAACGATAATTTCTATTGAAAAACAAATATTGTTTCACAATCACAATATGCCAGCATATTCTTCAATTGCAGGAATAGTTAAAATCAACAAACTAACAATCATATCGCTTGCTCATCCACCGCATTCGCCAGATTTACCATCTATTGACTCCCATTAGTTTCCAATCCTTGAAACCTATCTTGGTGGATAACAACTTGTGAGCAAAGAAAAGGAAATTGTTGCTATAAATATATATTTTATGGAGCTCGACGAATAGTTTTTTTTTTAAATCGAAATAAATAAATAAAATAATTTATAAGAATTGCATCAATAAATTAGAGCACTGATATGAAAAGTGCATTAATCTTTGTGAAATTTATGTTGAAAAATAAAAACAAAAACAAATATTTAAAGTTCTATTCTTCATTAGGTTGGAAACTTATTAGTACACTTTAGTATCCTTTGTTCTCCACGCTTAATATCCCGCACAGTTCAGATGTGATGGCATTTGTAGGACACAACGTTGTTCAGAAATGACTTTTTGCTTCACATAATATCTAGATATGTTCCAGGAAAGTATTGCTATGATACCACTGAGAGATATAACTCGATCTACGTCAAATATGCATTGAGTCAACCTATTAAGTTCCACCCTTTTGCTAGTGTGTTGTATCACTCTTCTATTTATAAACCAAATCTTCCTATATAGAAACCAATATTCATCACAGAATATCC
Organism: Nephila pilipes; assembly: GCA_019974015.1. Classification (NCBI taxonomy): domain Eukaryota; kingdom Metazoa; phylum Arthropoda; class Arachnida; order Araneae; family Nephilidae; genus Nephila; species Nephila pilipes. The sequence goes on along the minus strand of BMAW01035489.1, from coordinate 195,208 downwards.
TTCTGGAACACTGTTCAAGAATTCAATGATAATAATTCTTGCTTAATTTGCTACTCTTAGTCAATCATTATACAATGAATTTAATTAATTATTAATTATTAAATAAAATTCAAAGAAAACTATAGCAACTACATGTATTTAAAATTAAAGGGAACGGTAAATTATTAAATTGAACAAATTTTAGATAAAAAGAAGTTCTATTTTTCCTATTCAAAATAATTTTATCTTTTTCTTCATAATATACCAGTTATTTAAAATATTCTATTAATTGATGAAAGTAAAATATTCAAAAAAAAAAGTGTAAGAGTAAATATAAAAGAAAAAATAAAGAAAAAAGATATGGAACCACATTATTATTTTCAAGAATTTCCGATTAATAAAATTATGATCAATCACTCAGCTATTTTTTAGTACAACAAAAAAAATAAAATTCATGATTATAATTAATAAAATTATTATAGATTACTTCGCTAATTATTAAATTATAATTTCCCTTATTATTAAATAATAATTTCACTAATTATTAAAATTATTTTCTTAAAATTGTGCTTAAAGATTTTTCAGATTAAAATTAAAAACATAAGCACTTTCGAAAATTTGATTGATTTTCTTTTACCAGCAAGGTCATGATGTGGAAGTTTAAAGAGAATTTGTCATCTCAGACATCATTCTCGTTCTAGTACGAGAACGAGGATCAAATTTTATGTTGCCAACAGCCATTGTCTGTTGCTTTTAATTTAAACAATGAAAATCTTTACTTAAACAATCACTTGCAAACATTTTGTCAATGAATTTTCTTAGATAACATCTATAATTATTTTTTGCTAATTATTGTTTTGAATATAGTATAAGAACATACGAATAAATTAATAATAATTAAGAAAACTAATCGAAAGTTCTATGCAAAGTTTTGCAAAGAAAGGTTTACCACCCAAGATGCGCTTTTTTATAATTATTAGTCACTCAAGGAGCGTACCAGATCACTTTTCAATTTTTATCATTTGCTTTAATTTAAATTACATTTTGATTAATTTATTCAATTTAGTAATTTACCGTTTGCTTTAGTTTTAATTACATTTAGCTTAAATATATTCAATTTAATAACTTATCGTTTAATTTCATATAAATTTTATTAAATTACTCAGTTAAATAAAAGAATTAAATTAAACGATGAAATATTAAGAAATGAACCTTATTAAACTTTTTCGATTTTAAAATTAAGGAAACAATAAAGTATTAAATTAAATATATGCAAATAAAATTAAAGTACACAATAAAATATTAAATTGAATATAATATCAGCTACATGTAATTAAAACTAAAGCAAACGATAAATTATTAAATTAGATATATGTAAGCAAAATGTGATTAAAATTGAAGCAAATGATAAAAAAATGTAAAATTGATCTGGTACGTGAAAATAGATCCACCTAAGACAATAGCTCCTTAGGTGGCTAATTATTAATTATTTGAGTTAGAATACCGTAAAGTAATTCATTTTAAACTTTTTTAATGTCACCTAAGTTCGTTTGCAAACCGCTATTAAAATGAGGTAAATAATTAATTAGCTATAGCTTATCATTCTTTAAATTTCGAGAGAAATACTTAAAATTTATGATTTGTAACTCATTTATGATGAAGTATCTTCGAAATATTTCTTAACACCTATTTAATCATAAAGAAAAGTCATTACTTACAACAGTGTAATATTTAAAGAATTTGGGAATTTAAAAAAATATACTGGAAACAAATATCCGGTAAAAACACTCGGGGCTCAAAATACCAGTAATGAAACTCAAAAAGTTTGATTTGCAGCTTTTAAAAATTTATTTTCTTAGAAAATAGGATTAAATATTTTAATTTTTATCTTTCAGCTTTCAAACCCCCTCTTATATTTTCAAAAATTAACTTTAAATAAAAAAATATTTTTTGAAGAGGAAGTATCTTATAAATATTATATTCATACCAGACTTGTTATGACATTTTATGTTATAGAATATTCATTTATATTTTTAAGAATTTTATTTTTCACATCGTTTTATTAAACATAAAATCATTACGGAATCACTCTTAGATTTATTTTCTTCTACATCCTTCTGTGAGGAAATATTTTTCTTAAAAGTTTATTTCTCCTATTAGTTCTAACAGCTAGTTATAGTTGCTGAAGATTTATTGACCGTGTAATTACTCGACATTCCTAGTGTTATATTTTTATAGCGATTCCGCTCTTGGAAACATATGTCACATTCATGATATTGTACCATGTTCAATTTATTTGAAATTACTACTTCTTATTTGGAGCACAAGTAATAATATATTTTCATTGAAGAAGTATCTTGATACATATTTAATTGTATATTAAGCAATTTTATTGTCTTCTTTCCGTTCGAAATATCCTATCCTAAAGCGAATAAAAAGGAAGTAATAAAATACATTTTATTCTATCCTGTATGATAGTTATGGCAGAAATACAGTTTATTTTAATGGTGAATTAGAGCTATGTTTTAAAATGTAAGTTAATGGTGTGTTTAAGAATTACTTTTTTTTTCTGTAGTTTAATTGCTTATAGACTTCTTAATGCAACCAATAAATAAAGAAACAAGATTTTGAAAGACTTTATATGTATCGATATATTTATCTATCATTCAGGTTTTAATGAGTGCAGAACTCTATACTAGTATTAAAATAAGTTCATTAGTGTACAGGGATTAAAGAGTATTAGGAAAAAATTTTTTCCACATTACTGAATCCTATACAATAATAAAAAGTAATCACTTATATCTCAGATCGCTTCAGTGTCTATCAAAATACATATTAATTGAATTATTAATTCATGAAATTTAAGGTAATGAAGTACAATAAAATGTAGGTTTCAGTAAATTACCACAAATAAATAGTGATTCTTATTTTTCAAATAACGTTCAAAAGAAAAAAAATTCGGTCAATGTAATTTTATTTTTTTTGTTAAATCTCATTAAAATTGAAATGCTTTACAAACACTTCGCATGGTTGTTGACTTGAAATTATTGTTAAATTTACATTATGCATGTTTGAAGAAGAATCGAATATTACGATAGATAAAAAAATTTGTAGGGAACATATACTGTCAGAAATAAAAACGATTGTCATGGCACGATCAGTAGAATTAAGAGGCGTGATATAAATAATAGTTCCAATATTGAATATAACTTTAATAAGTAAGATGAAAATAGTAATTATCATGTGAAATTAAGATAATTTAATATAAAATACAAAATATTTAAACTGAAGTGAGATACTAACAACGATGATGAAAAGAAAAATATATAAAAGTTTTTTTAAAGACCATAATTACCTTTATTTGCAGTAAAATAAAGCTACATTGATTCCTAATAAAGGTTTCCAGAAATTGAATTTTTAATGGTTACTTAATTATCTACATTTGTAAATATTTCTATTTTTTAATAAATGTGTTAGTAAAAATATTATTTTAAGATTTTGCCAAAATGTTCCATCTTACTAAATTTGATTTAAGAATTTATTTTATGTTACCCTTCAGAGTTAATAAGTATGAAAAAATTTGCCTCGGTATGAAATATTGGAAAATTGATCTTAATTTAAAAAATTAAAATAATCTTTGAAATTAAAGATAACAAAATTAGCTACAAGAATATAATTAGCTTATCGATCAAATTGCAATACATTTCTAAGATATAACTATTTCATATGAAGTTAAATTAATCATTCTTAAAAGTTCCTAAGACCTAGAATTATTTTCTCAGTAGGGAAAGCTAATTGCAGCGTAAGTAATTCCATTTTTATTGGTTTCACATTCTTTTGGACTTTCACCCAGTGTTCCTCGTTCCAAATTGATAATAAGTTTCTCAATTTATATCCAACACACATATTCTTACAATTTACATCCTGGGCTTATTTAATTGCTGTTATAAAACAGAGAATAATGAGTTGCTTTCAGATATTTGTATTCGATCTCTGATTAAGTTGGAAGATATCTCAACATCAATGATAATTGGTAAATAAAAACATGATATGATAAAAAGAAGGATGAAACTCTTATAGGCAAGAAAATATCTGTCCATATTAAAACATTTCACTAAATATAAAGACAAAACTGAAAGAATTTTGTCTTCAAACAAAAGTGTTTTAGATTGAAAATAAATTAAATAAGTTACGAAAGAGGAAACTGGAATTATTCAAGATTATAATTTCTGATTGTACAAATTGCAATAAATCCATGGTAAATTTTTTGCAGATATTTTTTTTAATTTGAAAAATGTGATACATTATATGTTTTATAAATTAATCATTTATTTAAAATCAGCAATATATATTTAGAATTATTTTGTTTTAATTACACTGCTGGCCACATAAAATGCAACACCCTGAAGGAAACATGCAAACCATGTGAAATTTACATCATGCGTTTGCGACGATGAGCTATGCTAATTATTAGCATTGCAGCGCAGAAGCATATCACGGGCGACCGTTGCGCCACTCGCAAGCGCTATATAAGGGGAGAACAGAGTGGCGATTTGAAGTACGACAGTTGTTTTTTCGTGTGTTTTTATTCGTAAGTTGTTTACCTATGCGTCGTGAAAGACATCGAGCGTCTTTTGACCAAGTTTCTGAATTCGACAAAATAGTAGCCTATAGGGATTACGGGTTATCCTTCAGAGAAATAGGTCAACATGTTGGACGAAACCAAGCAACTGTGATACATATCTGTGATCGCTGGATGCAGGTGGGACCGACGGACTGAAGGGTCCGATCGCACCCTTCTCGTTGCACCACTGCCCGTGATGACAGACAGATTGAGCGCATGACAGCGATGTATCGCACAGCCAACTCACGAACTATAGCACAACAGATTCAGTCTGCTATGCATCATTCGGTGTCCTCTCGATCCATTCGACACGGTTGCAGCAGAGTGGAATGTCCTCAAGGCGTCCATTGCTTCGTTTACTCTTGACTAGAAACTACAGGCGTTTGCGTCGCCAATGGTGCGATGACAGGTGAACATGAACAACGGAATGAATGAACATTGTGTTTACTGACAAATCCCGCTTCTGCCTGCAATATCACGATGGTCGGACTCGAGTTTGGAGACGACGTGGTGAGAGGATGCTGAACTGTTGCATTATGCATCTCCACACTGGTCCTGCACCCGGTATCATGGTTTGGGGGGGGGTATTGGATTTCACTCCTGCACCCATCTAGTACGGATTACCGGTACACTTAAAAGCCAGTGCAACATCTCTGAGGTGTTGGATCCCGTGATCCTCCCATACCTTCAGCGCTTGCCATCAGCCGTATTCCAGCAGGATAATGCACGACCACATGTGGCACGCAATGTTCAAGAGTTCTTCTTTACAAATCAGATTGAATAGCTTCCTTGGCCTGCTTGTTCTCCCGATTTATCGCCAATCGGAAACGTGTGGTCCATGCTTGCACAACGACTGACCTGGGATACACCACCCGCTGCTACACCAAATCAACTTTGGCAATATGGGAAACCGCATGGACTGATGTACCCCAAGGATACTTCCAAAGCCTCTTTGATTCTATGCCAAGGCGTGTGGCAGCGGTTATAGCCAACAACTACTGATTTTGTCATGATCAACACTTCACAAGAGGCTGTAATTTTAATCGTTTGATATTTGTACAACATGTTATCTGCCAAAGACAATTTCGCTGTGATATCGCTGGTCCTTCTGGGTGTTGCATTTTGTGTGGCCAGCAGTGTATATTAACTCAAATAATAACTGTTAAAATTTATGAAAAACATAACTATCTTTATTATTATGAGCATATTAAAAATTCTCTTTTAACTAAATTTTTATTTTATCAATAGTAACAATGTTAGATTAAAATTCAGAAATATTGTCTAGACAAGGAATTCCAGTCAATGAAATTTATATTTACTTCACTACCAGGTTTCACACATAGCATTTTAGCTGAAGTAAAATATCTGTTGATATTGTAGTTATGTGAACCAGTCAAATAAGGAAAAATGACTACTGCAAGTGAAGCAGAATTTAAGGAGTATGCACCAAAATCTTAAAAGAATATTTTCAGAGGAAAAGAAATAAAAATGTTTCTTTCTGTAGCAAGGTAAGTTGACTTAAATAGTTCGAATTCAATTAATTATCTTTTTCCTTACAAATTCACATAAATAATAAATTTTTATTAGAACATAATGTAATCTTATAATTTTTAATAAAATAAATTCCAAATTATAAATATTTTAAATACTCAATTTTCTAAAATATTTAAAATTTATTTGCACACTATAAATATGCAAAGAATAAACAGTAGTGAAATAAACACCTATATAATATTTATGGATTACAATTAAATATTTATTATTATCTGAGTTATTAGATCGAGACTTTTTCTTATATTATATTAGTCATTTTAAGAGATTCTTATCGTGTTAGCAGTAATCTTATTTTATTTTAGATTATAGTATTTTTTTTCCTTTCAGGAAAAAATAAAGTATGATTCATTAAATTTAATACTTTGTTTTAACTTTTTATCGGTTACTTATTTATTTACCTGTATATGTAATAAAAGATATTTCAGATCTAGTTGCACTACTTAATACAAATGAAAAGCTTCTAAAAAAGCGAATTAATTTTTATTATAATTTTTTCCTTTTCATAATATTTTGATTCATTTTTGATTTCAAACGTAGGCTGCGGTATTATTATGCTTACCAGTGTTCATGTTTATATGTAACTATTTTAATACCTCTTAAAACACTTTTGATTCTAAGAAGATTTGATACTTGAAGAAATTCTCAAACTTCTAGTAAAAGTACAATATGAATGACAAATGACAACACCAAAAACTGCGGATATAATTTTTCATATTATAAAATAATAAAATTATATAGACTTCAGAATAGACTTTCTTTATCCTTTGCTATAATACAAGCTAAACTGGTTTAATTAAGGTGGTGAAATTAATGAAAACTAATACTGTATCCCTATTTAAAGGATTGGACATAATACGTATGGGGACACTGAAAATATTTTAATTTACGGCGGTTTTAAGTATTAAAATTTCAATTTCATTTAAAAATCAAATAAACAACAATCAGATGGTGACTTTACATGAATATGCTTAAATTAAATAAAATTTTATTAAGAATAATTGTTAAGTAATAAAATTATTTGATGAGTTTATTATAGAGACAGTTAAATTCTCTGAACATACACCTAAAAATTGTGTTACTGGGATCTATGTTAAAATAATTAAATTGAGAGTGAAAGGAATTCCTTTCGAGATCAAATTCAAATGTGATATTACACCCCCTATGTCTCCAATTTAATTTAGTATCAAATGTTTACTATTATTTAAACTAATTATAGGTTACATGAAAAACCTTCTTAGGTGTTCCACGCAATTTAATTCTTATAAGAATATTTCTTAAGCTTCGCACCAGTTATTCTAATGGGATTAATCATGAAATATAGAGTTGTTTACTGAGGGATTTCAATAAATATTACAGAAATACAAAATTTGGTAGTACGGAGGGGAAATCCTTTCAACAATGAGTTGCGTAAAAGTAAAACTATTTTTTTATACTTTCAATTTCTTCTTTCAAAATGGCTGATAGTAACAATTTTGAAATTCGAAGGATGCATGTATCTGCCTTTCGAAGGGAAATTTTCGTATTTCTCTTTGGAAGGAAGGCTAATTGAAGGAGATAAATTGTTGATTAAATAATTAAGTGATATATATACATGGTGCAAGAAATCAGAATTCATAATAAGCATCATTATTAAACGGAAAGGATTAATTTGTCTATAATTGATTCGTTAAGTGAAAAAACTTCAAATATGAAAGTATATAAATGATTCTTAAAGGGTACATTCAGTTTCGAATGTTTCTAAAATGAAATCAGTAGTTATAAGAGAGAATCCACCAATGAAGGGATCAACTGCAAATAATTTAAAATCATCTGTATCAACAATGAACAAAATAATAAAGCAATATTTATAGCTTAAAAATGTTGAACATTATAATGTTTCCAGTATTTTACCAAGACAAGGAGTCAATGTAAGGCATTTTTCAGAGCCTCATGTGAAAATCATTTAGAGGAAAATAAGAGGAAATAAATATTTCTGTTTAGTGAATAATGAAATATAACTAAGGACGCAACAAATGACATGAATTTAGTATGGAAAATGAGGAGTAAAAGATATCAAGTATGTCGTATTTCTTTTATACTTGGTGTCTAGAATACAAGTAAATGTTTTATGATTGTCACAGGCTTTTCTTACAGTCGGGAATTAAAAGTAAATATAATGGGGAAAATATTACGATCAAATCATCATACTTTCAGGAACTTGTTTTCTATCCAGTTCATACAAAAAATATACCATTGCTTTATTTCAACGAATTTTAAAAAGTGAAAGTATATCTAGACAAAGTCGACAATCACTCTTCAAAAATTAACATTGCATTCTTTGTAAAAATGAAACACGACACAAGTATTTTGCATTCAAATATTTTTTATATATCCCAGAAGAGTCTTCATACGTTATAAAGGCTCATCTAAGGACAATTGTGCCTTTTTATTCCTGCATAAAAGAATCACCATTTGAGGTCTTCACCATTTAATGTATTCCGAAAAATAATGATTGAGAAATGGCAAGCAATACCGCAAACTATCTTACGAATGGCTCTTCAGTCACAGAAGGTACCATGCGAACTCAAACAAAAGTTTCAGACAAAACCTTAAGAAATCAATTTTTTACATTTTAAACATTGAAAAAAAAAAAAAAAACTTCGAAGTTGTTCTAAAAATGGGTAAAGATCCTCCATAGAAGTAAAATTAATTTTCAAGTAGTCGTTTACCATAATTATTATTAAAATTAAAGCTTGAAATTTGTAAAATGTTATTCGTGAGGACTTAATTTTTAACTGTTATCATTACACGATACAGTTTTTGTGAATAATGAAATTCACTTGTGTTTAGTTTTAATTATAAATGAACTTTTGCATTTCAAACTTCAAGAATTTCGCAGTGACTTTTATTGGTCTTCGCAAAAATTAAACAAAAATATGCTACATTATATACAGTTTCGCTATGCTCTTAATAAAATAATTTTCTAAATTATATAATTTAATTTTAAATTTAGATCATACTTTCAAATATTCAGAAAAGTAAGTCAAACTAAATATTTTTAGTTGTATGAGTTTTATGGGAGTATACAATACGAAGCTGTAAACATAACTGTGAATTACTGAAACTAAATGCCTTAATGATAAATAACCAAATAATTAAATATTAAAAGAAAATTAAATATGGAACAGATAAGTAAGTGTACAATTTAATATAATATTTTGCATTCAATTTATTCACTTCAAAAATGCAGAGTATTTGACCAATCCGAAAATAATAATATGCATTCAACTCAATGTCTCAAGGGAGCCACAAAATATATATTCAAACGCCAATTACCGTCACATCATCGCTTTACGGCAAATTTTTATGACAGCATAAGCTGGTTGTTTTCATTTACGAGTACTTAATTTTGTTTGTCACTTAGTATGATCTAAGCGTTGATTAATTCTAAAAACAAAAGCTTAAGTTTGGCTGTCAATCAACTAATGGGATAGCCATGTATATTCCTTTCTATATTTACAGCAAGTGGAAGGAAGAAACTAAAGGGAAGAAAAATTTCTCTCATCTGGAATCCAAGATTTTTTTTAAAAAAAAACTCTTTTTGCACAAACTTGTCTTCTACAGAAATCTGAAAGATTTAACTTCGTGACTATATTGTACATTTTTGTCTTTTAAAATATTGAATAGATTTTGCTACAATAATAATTTTCTAGAACGAAGGATTTACAAACAAAACATTTTGGGCTCAAAAAAAGAATTGCGATTTATGGCCTTAACTTGAATTACATACTTATTGCTAGGCATTCAACCATCTACTTTGAAAGGGTTTTATTTGAGGTATTTTATCTACATAAACCCTTTTATATGCATTTTTAGTGAAATTTTCAATAGAAGTCTGAATGAATTGTAACAAATTAAAAATACTTAATTTTGGATATAATTGATTTCATTTATGTTGAAGAAAGATTTAAATGACTAATTGAACTTATATATTTATTTGATTTTGCCTAATATTGTTATACATATATTTGAAGTTGTACATATATATATAGATTTGAAATATTATACAATACATATATAGAAATGTAAAAAAATCAAATAAATCCGGTTAAAAAGTTAACTTAATCATATTTATTAATTACTCATTATTACTATGTTTAACTGCATTAAATATATTATTAAATTTTAAAACAGTAAAATAATGGAATTTCCAGCCATTTTTGAAGAACAAAACAACTAAAAAATTATATTCAAAAATAAAAATTAATACGTTATTACGAATCAATTTCACATATGGTTTCAAATATATTTTACGAAATTTACTTTAATATTGAACTTAACCTTTTGAGCGGTGGTATATAAAAGACATTAAATTTTAGTTAAAATCTGATATGAATTAATAATGTTAAAATGACACAATATCAAGCGGTAAAATTATTTTTTATTTATTTTCTGATTTTTAATACCCTTTATATATAATATACCATTGACCCTCTAGGACATCTTATTTGTACACTCGTTGGATCGAATTCCTTCGAAGAAATAATAAATACTTTCATAAAAAGTATATTAATTTAGTTAATTTGGGAAATATTAGGATCACAAAACACATTTTAAACAATGAGGATATACGATTTTCATACATATACGATACAATACATATACTATTTTCATAATTTAATGATAAAATTATATTATAAACTTAATATACCAAATATAGTAGAATTGCATATACAATTTTATATTAAAAATAAAGCACATTTTTATTGCACAGACTGTAAAGATATTTTCTTACCCATTTGTTTCTGGAAGTAACTCCGATCCATCAGAAGGGAGCTCTTTAAGCAAAACAAGTTTTTTTCAATCGAATGTCCCCATGTGTAGGAATTCTTTTAAAAATATTTTTTAGAAATATATATTTCCAAAAAATAATTAAAACTAGATTATAAGGCTACTATGAATAAAATTAAGAGTAAGCGTAGATCCGTAAGAGTTCAAAAACTAGCTGTTCACGGTAATTGTACGCATTCGAAATATACCCTCTCACATAAGTGATGGATAGATGTGTCAAAAAAAGACAAAAAGGTCAGCTCTCCGTATTCTGAAGTATTTATGGGATGTACGCTGAGAGTTCTGTTCTTCTTAAAAGCGGGTAACTATTTGCTGTAATTCATCTTTTGTAATACATTTCTTCAATGATTTACATCTTAGTTTATTTAGATTCATTGATAAAGTTCTCCGCTTCAAGCAATGAAACCATACTGTCGTCCCTCAATTCTCGACAGTTTATAGTCTATTTTTATCTCATGCTAACATTATACATCAATTATCTTTTTCAAGTCTCATGTCTATCAACAGCAACAAGTCCCTAACTCGCCAGTTCTATCTTAGACGCTTTCTTAGAAGGTTTCTTCTCTCCCTTCGTCTTCATTTTGTTAGATTTTTTTTGCAATAGTTTTGCTTTAGAGAAATCCTTTCTTCCCCTGCGCTTTTGTTTCTTATCTTTTCGTGAACACGCACAACATTGATAAATTTTTATTAGCCATCCAAGAGGCTATTGTTTTAGTTGAAGCGTTTTGGCGTACCAGGTCACTTTTCAATTCTTTATCGTTTGCTTCATTTTTAATTAAATATTTCTTCAATATATTCAATTTAATAATATTTTGTTTGCGTTAATTTTAATTGCATGTAGCTGATATATATATATATATATATATATACACTGGTTATCATAAATTAAGGAAAATTCACAAAAATCGCGATAACTCAAGAAATTACACATGGAATTTTATGAAACTTACCCACAATATACAACACATAGTAAGGTATTAAACAACATAAAAAGAAATTATCAGACATTAATAGTAGTATAGAAATTAGCACATGTATAAAATAAACAAATTGGAAGTATCGGTTTGCAATAGAAAAAGTACCTTTAATATGGAATATGATTGCCTCTAGAAGCAATACAGCACAAACAGCGATGTGTGATGCTTTCAATTATGCGGTCTATCAGTTCAATAGGAAGTGAGAGCCATTGCTTTTGTGAAGCAGATGCAAGCGCGGCAAGGGTCTGAGGGGGCGGATTGATGGCAGATACACGCCTCCCTAGAGCATCCCAAACGTGCTCGATAGGATTCAAGTCCGGGGATCGAGCTGGCCACTCCATGCGCGTAATTGTTTCCTGTTGAAGATAATCATCAACAATGCGAGCTCTGTGTGGTCTTGCATTATCGTCCTGTAACAGGAAGCAATCACCAATCGCCCCGGCATATGGGCGCACATAAGCATCAAGGATGTTGTCTCGATAAACCTGAGCATTCACGGTTCCCCTTGGAAAGACATGGAGGTCTGTGCGCCCTCCTAAGGATATGCCTCCCCAAACACAGACACTGCCTCTTCCGTATGCATCTCTTTCACGGATGTTTGATGGATGATAACGGGTCCCAGGTTCTCTCCATATCAAATAACGTCTACTGTCACTTTCTAGACTAAACCTGGACTCATCCGTAAAGAGAACAGGCCTCCATTTATCTGACGTCCAGTGGACATGTTGTCGGGCCCACTGCAAACGGTCTCTCCTATGGCGTGATGTGAGCGGCACGCAAATGGCTGGTCGTCTCGCATACAGACCACCTTCGTGGAGCCTTCTGCGCACAGTTGACGTTGACACCAACCTTCCGGTGGCTGCAGCAAGAGAGGATCTAAGATGTGTCGGAGTAGCGGTTCTATTCCTGCGTGCACTTAATGTCAAATATCGGTCATCGGCACTGGTCGTAACAGTTGGCCGTCCTTGACTGAACCTCCTAGATGCCGAATCTGTGGTTTGAAATTGCCTCCAAAGTCTATGAACCACAGATGGACTCACATTTAGCCATCTGGCCACTTCTGATTGACTCTGCCCTGCCTCTAGTCTCCCGATGGCTCTCCATCGTAGTTCTTCAGGCAAATGATGCCTAGAGGTCATTATTACGAATTGGCTATCTCAGATTTTCAATGTCGCAATCACAGTAAAATTTGTGTGCTTTCTCTCAAACTTGGACTTTTATGCTCCAGGCAGATGACGTAAGCCGAGTGCAGCGTCACTAATTTGCATATTGCAATTTTACTCAGCTACTCTTAGTGGACAACATATGCAAATTTTGCACGGTTTGGCTTACTTTTGAAAGAGTTATCGCTATTTTTGTGATTTTTCCTTAATTTATGATAACCAGTGTATATATAAATATATATCGAATTGAATAAACTATCCGTTGTTTTAATTTTAATTACATTTATCTTAAACATATTCAATAGAATAATTTATCGTTTCCTTTAATTTTAATAACTGAAAAGTTTATTATTGTTGTCCATTTCTCTATATTTCATCGGTTACGTTTAATTATTTTACTTATCTGAATAATTTAATAATTATTATAAAAAAAAGCGCACCTTAGGTGGTTAAATCTGTTCTTTATAAAACTTTGCATATAAAATTTTTCCTATTTTAAATTTTCTTCTTCGGAAGATAAGTCTGATTTTTACCTCACTGGCACTTTATAACATAGTTACGACCTCTATATATCACTGAAATAAAGTGAACCGTCACATATCAGTCTGATTCGAAAATTTTGGTGCTGCCCTCTGTTGCTCTATAACCCTCTGTGGGGGCGGTGGTATAAATTTTTTACCAATTAGTTTGAAGTATGAAATTAATACCTTATGTATTTTGTTTTGAAAAATTAGCAATATTTACATAAAGAATCAAACACATAGATTGGTTAGGTGATGAAATTGAAATTTTCAATTCATTACAGAAACATTTCTGTAAGGGATAAAACAACCACTTGTTAGGATCTTTCATTAGATTCAAATCAATAATTTATATAATCATTCTGCATGGTTGTGCCTTCTAATTTAAGTAAATAACACTATACGTTGCCATTTGAAAATTAATGTGCGGAAAAAAAGTTATTTTACAGAGAATTTTAGGGTGCTAAATATGTGGTATAAAAATATACCAAAGCCTCTTAAGGGGTTAAAACGAAAAGACACACGAAGAATCTAAGTTAATATAGCTAAAATGTGTAGTAGCTCATGCCTGTTCTGTCATAAAGGGAAAATAGCGATAAAATAGAGCTCTATTAATTTTTTTTTTGAAAAATACCTTTTATAATTCTACGTATTATCTTTCATAAATTTTGCTTTTTATATACAAGAATATGTATTTTTCCAAAGTTAATTTCAGAATATAGAATATTATTTATCTTTTTAATTTTTGATTCCATTAAAAGTTTTAAACATAAATTGACTTAATTATTTTTACATAATATATATATTGAGAGGTTATGAACTTTTCGACTAACTCTAGAACCGTATTTAGGTTTTTGTGAAAAGATTTAATACAGTAATTACGTTTCCACCAACATTTTGCCCTCTTAAAAAAGGCAAGTATACTTGAAAATTTTTGAGCAAATAAATTCGGAATAAAAAAAAAAACTATGATTTCAAACCTCAAAAGATACTTTTCTATGCATTTCCTTTACATTACATGAAAGAATTTAAAAACGGAACTGTCAAGTATAAACATTTTAAAACTTATTTTTAATACTTAACATACCTTAATATCAAATTGCTACTGTATTTTAAATGTAAGACTATTTTATATAATTTCTAGAACTTTCAATTTTACATGAGGTATGCTTTAGTCCTAAGAGATTATTATCTAAGAAATACAAGGGCTGAGAAATTTGATACACATGTCAGAGAAATGCATTGTATGATGGTATTTAAAGCTATTAATGTGTCTAAGGATTTGCAGCAAAACAGAATTTCAAGGGGGTCTAAAATGTACCAATTTTTGCATTATATGTAGTTTCTGAGGCACATTTATGCTACCATTATAGGTTGCTATGTGTTTAACAGTATCAAAACAACTTTGCCTGATAAATAGGTTATTTTAATCAAAATTTGATTGCTGCTTCGTCTAGTTGCCCATTTTACTTCGAGTTATCAATGGTATTGAGATCTTGAGTTATCATCATAATCCGAAAAGCAAAGAAATGCATTGTATGATGGTATTTAAAGCTATTAATGTGTCTAAGGTTTTGCAGCAAAACAGAATTTCAAGGGGGTCTAAAATGTACCAATTTTTGCATTATATGTAGTTTCTGAGGCAAAGTAGTTTCTGAGGCAAAGTAGTTTCAAAGCAAAGCAAAGTAGTTTCAAAGCAAAAATTGATACATTGGGTTTCTTACGCCAAATATTATCCCATGAAAACGAAGATGGTCTCTTTGGTTGAAAAGTTATGACAATCAAATTCTGGGATGCGAAGGACGTCATAATTATGGACCCTCTCAGAAAAAGAAAAAAAAAATGAACAGTGGATAACATCACAGTGTTGTTACCTCATTTGCTCTTTTCTCATTCTTATATCTTTTTAACAGCCCTCGTAGTTTCTATTTTTTTCTCTTTAAACTGTACTATTGATTAAGGGTTATATAATCAATGAGTTTCGATAAAATGGCAATTTAACTCTTCCTCGATCCCCCTGAACTTTTAAAAACACTTTAGATTTCATCAACAAATAATTCTGGGAAAATTAAAAATGGAATTCAGAGATCTTATTATAATTACATTTGGAAGGTGAATATTAATCCTGATGAAAAATACATAGAGTGAAGGCATTAAATGAGCTGTATAATATGTTCTTCTTGAAGGATCAAAATTACAAAAAAAAATCAATCTATAATGAAATGAAATCTCTTTTCTCTACGCAAAAAATTTCACAATCGCTTTATATTAATGTTTCAAATATAAGTAGGTAAGAATAAATAAATTAGCTAAAACAGAGAATAAAACAAGAATAAACTGTGAACATGTGTCATTTTACTATTCACAAAAAATATTTTTAGGGAGGAATCACACAATAAAAAATTACAGTAGCCTAAATGTGGTAAGTAACTTTTAAGTATAATGGAATTTTCTAAATATATTTTACAAAAATACTTACCTAAATAAAATTTTGATTAGAGTATTATTAATATTAAAGGTTGAATTATGATATTGCGTTGTGAAACAATTATGCTGGTTCATTTAATGCACAATCATTTTTTTTTATTTGAAAATCAGACAGACACATAATTTTTTTTCATTTTGTCATGAAAGAATAATTTGTTAAGAAAAATGTAGATTTCTATCTGTCTTTCAATATGTTTCAGTTTTTCTAAGTAAGTTTTGTATAACAAGCCTTAAGTCTCTGTGTAGATAAATGACATATAAATTGGCTGTTTTACAATGAAGGCTTTGAAAAAGTAAAATGAAACAAAGAATAAAAGATTGCACTACAACAAAGTGTTTAAATCGGTTTTAAATTTTATTTTTTTTTAAATTCCCTATGCTCCATATAACTTTTACCATATTTTTTTTTTGCTTTTTTATTTCATTTTTCTGCTTTTTTCATCCTATGCGTAGATATTCAAAGAAAAAGTACTATCGAACAAAATGATTTTCAAAATGAGTCGTCCTTTTAAAATTGAAACGTATTCAAACTAAGCTACAGAAAAAAAAAAAACAGAGACCTTACCTTGGGCATAATATTATGGAAAGCGATGGAGAATTTACAAAAGTTTACTGCAGATCCAACTTTCGATTAAAAAGTAATTGAACAAGATTGTATAATGAAGCATCCCACTTTAAAGAAATTTTGATGGAAAATATGTTAATACATCTAAGAAAATTCTATATTTTTATAATCAAAATGAATTTTGAGGAAGAAATAAGTGAAATATATTGAAAAAAAAATATCATAATCTCATATTTGTGGAAATTAAAAGACTTTTGAAAGCATACATTAAGATATTTTTACATAATTATCTTATATTAAATATGTGTTTTCAGTTTTATATATCTCATAAAAACTAAAGAATAAGAGTATGAAACATAATTCTATGAATTGAAAATAAACATAAGTAAACATACTTAAATTTAAGTAAATGAATAAATTGTTAGAATATTTATTCTTACCTCTATTGTATAAAAGAGTTTTGTATAAATACATAAATTATACTGAAACATGGAAGAGTAAGATTATAAAATATTGGGATATTGATTTGATGAAGAATAATGTAGAAAGTTATAATAAATAAGTATATTTAATAAAGTAAAAGCATCGAAAAAGGTGAAACTATATTGCAAGTATTGTATCTGCATTTTCAAGAAAATAGAATAATAAAAATGGAATTTCATTATTTTTGTTCGCTATTATTTTTCATCCTTCATTAAGCAAACCGCATACTTATATGCATATCTGAAAACTCTTTAAAAATAGTTCAGTAGAAAACATCTATAGTTATTAGCATATATATATATATATATATATCAATGCGAGTGTATGTGTGCATGTGTGAATTCCATGTATATAATAAAGGATTATAATGTGTGTATGCTTCTTCCTAATTAGTCGTCAAATGTTTGTACGATATGAGAATGCAATCAATATTTTCTTCGAATACATTTAAAATATATTTTATAGAAATAGTTTAACCATGTAATGAAAGAATAGTTAAAAAAATATATACTTAAGATGATTCTTAAAACTCGAATATTAGAATTTCTAATGCTATTTCACAAAAATGAATTTTATGTCCAGGAATAAGGTTTTATAACTGCATGACAAAGGATTCTTGAAGAATCCTATCAGGAAATAACTAAGGGAGTTACTATTTTAATACATATTTGTACAATTGATGCGAGGTAAAATTAATTTTGTGCAACTCATAATTTATTTTATAAATGTCAATTTTAAAGTAAAATGTGAAATGAGTCTAGTACTCACCTTTTAGATCGCAAGAACCTTCTTATATATTTCTTATCAGTCTTAATAAGTAAAAAAAGAATAAATAATAAACTATCTTAAATATGATTGTTTCAACATAATCTGTGTCACAATTTAATGACAACAACCTTTGAGTAATTTTCGATAATTTTAGACAGTATGTTTTCCTCTCACGAGAATATAAAGGTAGAAATGTTTGCATTCTCGTATTTTGTAAATAACCCCTAATTCTTTAAAAAAATGTATTAAGGATGCTAAAATGTTAAACATTTTAAACCTTTTTTTTTAAATGTTTCTCTCTCTCTCTCTCTCTCTCTCTCTATATATATATATGTTTGTGTGTGTGTGTGTGTGTGTGTAATAAGATGTTTTTGAATAAATAAGAAAATAATTTAATTATTCCGTAAAATGATAAGATTTATTTAATATTAAAGTAAAAAAGAATATAAGAAGCAGGTCACATAATTCTAATATCTAGAGAGAACATTTCTTTTAAATTATAATAAAACAAAATAAGGTTACAATTGACTACGATCGTGACATCAAAACAAAATGACAACCTCTAAGCTATCCCATTGTGAAAGTCATAAAATTTCAGAAAGAAATGGAAAGCTCATTTCAAAAAGCATTTCGCTAGATCGGTCTCCACAACGTTCTTTTGTTTATAATAACACGTTGCCTCCATTTTTGGTAGTATTTATCATTTATGTAGCAAACATTTGGAGCCTACAGCAAAACTGCCAGATTTTGCCAGAAAAATAACAAACATTATGAATTCGGTCGATGGAACAATTGCTTTCAAAGAATGGCAGCAACACTATCTTTTTTCAATTGGATACAGCACTCGTCGTGTATTCACAACTCATACATGATACTTACGTCAGGGAACCTTTTCAAAATGGATATTTTTCACTATTTCGTCTCTAAGTCTCAGGTCTTGAAAGACAGAAAATATATTTTCGAATTGCAACAAGACCTGAATAAAGAATTGTATACTTGGCATTCATAGCAACAGATTCTCTATAGGATTGTTTGTCAAGCCATTTTAGTTTTATTTTCACTGAAGTGACAAAGAATATAAAAGAAAATATTAAAGTAAAATAAAGATTCCCTAGAGTTTCAAAAGCTTATTTGCAAGTTAAAGCAACAATATACTTTCATATGCGGACGACGTGAAGTGCATGTATTACTTTCGTAAGTTGAGCTTATGGAAATGTTTATATATATTTGTCGAAACTTTAGTTTTATTTTGTGTCATGTTGAAAAAATATTTGAACAAATATTTTATCAACATATAATTCCATAAAATAGAAATTTAAATATAACTTAAATCTACGAAATTATTCCTATATTCATTTACTTTATTAATTTAAATTTTATGTAAGTTGTGCTCAAATGTTTAATTGTCAACGAATTTTATACAAGTATTTCAAATAATGATATAATCAGTGACCAGTAAGGGTTAAAATTTATCGAGTTAATAATTCCTATGAGGGCTCTTCTAAATGTTTCCAAATGTTTAAAAAGTGAAAGATTCATTTTGATTTTTCATATGAAATATACATTATTAAAATAACTGCATTATACTTTAAAATGTACCTTAGTAAAAGTTTTGATCATTTCATTTGTTGACGGATTATCAGATAAGAGAGAAAACAAAAGAATGTAGAGGAATTCGTATTAATAATTGAATTGTTAGCTCGATTTAATTTTATAGAATGTCTCACATGAAAACTCAAACGTTTGTAGCAACACTTTGGAAATTTTATTTTTGGATATAGTTAAATATATATATATATATATATATATATATATATTATTTACTCAAAATAAAGGAAATCTTTCAAAAAAAAATTGAAAATTCAAAATAAAATTGACATTGACATAGAAGCTATATTACATTTTTAAAGTATAAAAAAATCTTTAACTTATTCTTTCAATCCTAATAAATATAAGGCAAAACATGTTTATTATTATCGTTTTTTTTAAATTAAAATCTTTCATTTTTTGCTACTTGTGCAACACATTCCAGTTTGTTGTATCGTTTGTATATATTCAAATCTTTAATCGATGCAGTGTTGTCTTATGAAATACACTTTAACTTATATAATGTATTTATGTGAATTAAAGTTGACAAAACTATTATCAAAATGCTATATTTGAATGGGACATTATAAAATTTACTCAGAAATTTAAAACAATTAAAATATGATCATTCTTTGAACTTTTTTTTACATTTTTTCAGTTGATTACATGTCAACATTTTTCACTAGAAATTATAATTGAGCAAATAGCGTCAAATGAGGGGCAAATAATGTCAAATACATTACATTAATATAGTTCTTGCTAGCATACCTCATTTCTTTTAATAACGAATAAACTGACCTTATAAGTATATTTGCATTATCATGTACAGTTAACAGCTTGATGGAAAAAAAACACAATTTATTAAGCTATTATAAAATAATTTTCATAATGTATTAAGTTATTATAAAATAATTTTCATAATGTATTAAGCTATTATAAAATAACTTAGTGGAACATGTTTAACTTTCACTAAAATACTGATAATATTACTGACATCACAATAAATAAATTTTACAAGGTATTTAAGAGTTCTCCAAATATAATTAACAAGTAAACCTATTTCCTAATATCAGTAGACTAATAGAAAAAGGGAATTTAGAGCTTCTGATCAAAATATCCATAACTGTAATGAAAGTGAATAAAAGTTGAGAAACTTATATTAATCTACTACATAAAACATATGTTCCAACTATTAATTAAACCTATTTTACTGAAAAATAAATTGCATGTAAAGCAACTATTTTTTTAAGACTATTTATGTGTCACATTTCATTCAATTCTTTGTCCATTGAGTTGCAGATATCTGAGAAGTCGTAAGGGAATGCGTATTTCATCCTCCATTTCTTCTTCCAATTTTTAAAATGAAATCATTGCAAAGTGCTGTTCTTTATTTTTTTTTTAAATTCCCCACGTCATTCTTTGTGAAAACTTTTTCTTAAAGGTTTGTTTCTCTTGATACTTCTGGCAGTTATTGTTGCTAACAATTTATTACCCACATAATTACTCGATGTTCTTGGTGTAGAGATTTTATTTCAATTTAGGTGTTGAAAACAAGTGTCATGTTTATTGAATTGTTCTTTGTTTCATTTATTTAGAATTACATCACGTCGTTAAGAGTAAAGTTGCGGGATATATATCCATTAAAAGATATTTATTCATGTTTGTTATTACGCATTTTTATATGTGTTTTTCAGATAAATGTATGCCTTCCATTCAAACTTTAAGCAATGAAATCTTGATATGTAAAATGTATAAAAACGGTAACATAATTTTATTATTAGATGTATAATTATTATAATCCTATTCAGTTTATGCACCGAGATAAAATTTAAGTATTTACCTCTCTTCTAAAGTGCTTCATTTACATTCTTAAGTTTCTAGGAAATATACGCTTATTTTCCTCTCTTAATAGCTGATATAAAGGATTAAAGCTTAAGATTCCTATACATCTTAGTAGTAATTGATATAACAATGATAATATCTGTATATTTGCTTTCATTTAATGGATAGTTAAAAAAATCAAGAAATCAAATTTCTTTCTCAAATATTCATTTTCTTCTTAAAATTATCTAGCATTGAATGTGCGTATTCGAGAATAAAATGATTTAATTTTTTTTAATACGCAAAAAAAATAATAAGTATGTATAAATAATAATATATGGACAATTCAATGAAAACTTAAATAATTATAATGTTTATAATATAATTAAAATGCATGAAATATTAATTTTGTAGATTTATAACGAACACATTCTCAAACTCGATGAAACACTAAATAGATTTAAAAAATACACAATCATATGTAATCGAATAAGCAAAATTCATGAACTTTGAATGAAATAAATATATGAGATTCTTCCTGTTCAGTAGAAAAAAAAGCGTTATTTTCATTCTCTACCATTCCTTAAAACATTTTTCTAAGTCTGATTTTGGCGTAAATAATATATAGTAAGAATAAAAATAATCATTACTTTTAATATGATAATTTTTAATTAAACAAACCATTTTAAAATACAAATTACAAACTCTACAAAAAAACGTGAAAAATTTATTTGAACTGAAAATATACAAATGTTACACACACGTATATATATATATATATATATATATATATATATATATATATATATACAGTCATGTGCAAAATTAAAAGAATCTGTAATATGCCTGTTTTTACAAGTATGGTATCAAAGGGATAAAAGGGATTAATTAAGTCACAAACAATTATACAAATATTTAGAGTCGAATACATAAGCGTATACGTGCATGTCTGGCCGTTGACCCTTACATGTGTTTGATAAATTTTCCCTGACTACTATAAGGTGTAGAGAGGAAATCATTGAGAAACCTATATTCACATGTTTAGAAATGCTGTTAATGAATGGCATAATTCGTCTACATATGTTAACGTTTACTTGGAAAGTGAGGATATCCTTCTCAGGGATCAGCCTACCAATTATCCTGACCTGAACTCTGTAGAGTATGTCTTCCACGTTCTTGGGAGAGCAAATGCATATCATCATTGATCTGAAATCGGCTTTGATGTAGAAATGGGTCAAGCTACCACAGGGACCTCTCTACTGCATCTTGAACAGAATACCCTGAAACCTTAGTCATGGTCACGGACTCGCAACCGACGCAACTTTCCTCGAACTCTGATAAAATTAAAGTCTCTCCCTATAGCAGGTCATATGCACATTAAACATGCCATTTAGGTCCTAAATCATATCCTCGTCACTTTACCGAGGATCGAAATTAAATCTGTCACCAACAGCCCTTGAGTTGAATCTCGAAGCGACATTAAGAAACAATCACATTCACTCGCGCCTTCATTCTGTGAGACCAGTCTGGGTGTTAGAGGGAACTATACCCCATTACAGACACATTTTCAGTTCGATAGCACAACGTGAATTTTAGTCATTCCTGATATGGTTAATATGGTCGGATAAAAGTCCTCTGTAATACCTTTCATTAAGTGTGAAGTTTTTCATCTTCGGAAATTGAAAAGATTAAGCGCTTAGAAAAGTTATAAAACACTCTATATGTAGGACAGTGCATTCTATTCTGAGTTTTGAGCTCCGTACTTCACTTGTTCCTCAACCTTTCTAGTACGTTTTTTACGATAGCAGAAAAGTTCATTCAACACATTTTAAATCATTTACGAGAACTTAAAGTTCCTTCATTGTTTATGTACTATTGCAGTCGATGAAGAAATTCACGTTGACTAGGCACATCATGTCTTCCCATTTGTTGAATTTCATCATTGGACTGTACTCCTTGAGCCATTTAAAAGTGTCTTCTCTAGCCTCTCCTCTGAAGGTATATGGACTCTTGGTTTGTTAGTATGTAGGAATCACTACAGTGGATTTTATTTAATCTGGCATTTTTGTTTCCTTCCGGTGTTTAGGCGAATAAAATCCAAATTAGGGAGATAGTCCACTTAAAAGAAGCCTTCTTAGATGCGTATCACTATTACCCATGGTTGTATAATTTCTAAACCACGTTTCCACCAAATATGTAATAAAAAGATGCGAAGAACTACACCGTTATTGTAAACAGATTCATTACTAGAACAGAGCAACATCACAGAATTGAAAAATTTTCCAAATATCAGCATTTATACTCACAGAGAATATAGGAGAAATAAACAATTTGAGTAATAAAGATAGATCTAAAATAATCCAGATATTATACAAACAATAATTAATATTTTAAATAAAAAAAAAATCCTGTTTTTGGATGAAAATACCTAAACGGGGATTCGAGCCTGACAGATGGAACTGCTCCCTAAAGCCCTACCAGCCCTACCCATGGAGATCGATGACTTCCTTGCCTTGTGTGGCAATATCTTTAGCAGTTTATTCAGATTTATATAACTTCTTTCAAATAGATTCATCTGTATATGTGACTGATTTTGCCTCCATGTTAAAGTAAAATTTTGACAACACAATTTTAAATTTAAGAAAAAACACGATTACAAAACTAACTCGTTACATTTTCTGTGGTCATATTTTAAAACAAAAAAAAAATTATACTTTTCTCTAAGAATTTAAGGTACATGACAAAATTTCAAAATAACCAGGTAGAAAAATGGTTGATAATCATTTTGAAATAAATTATGTATAAAATTATTTATACATATTTTAATAATAAAAAAATTCAAATTCTGAATTTAGTAAATAAACATTTTAAACATTTTTTTTTAAAACAAATATCTCTTTTTTGCTTGCTGGTCGAAGTTTGAATTTAATTGCATCATATTTTTATTTAATTTAAATCCTAAAATATTTTGTAACATTATAGTTAATACATTGTTAAATTATTTTTAAATGAAAATTATTTCTTTAACAGTACAAATAATTACCCGTTGAAATAAACTGCATAATCGTAATTGTAATATGTATCACAAATTAAAGTAATTCTTATCTTTAGTCCCTTTTTAGTATTCTATTGAATATATAGAGTACTAATAAGCTACGCAATACATAATTCTACAGGATACTGTATCTAGGATATATTCAATATTCATGTGTACATTGTAACATTTATCTTAAATATCCCTCATAAAGCAACCATCGATATCAGAGATGTAATGTTCTCTTCATGCATGATAACTGATCCTATGATTCCTACAGTTTCAAATACTAGCTAATACTATGTAGAGCTAATGAAATAGTATAATGTACTAGAATAAAAATATTCCTTGTTTTAAAATTTTACGCAACATTACTCACAAATAAAATTACAAAAATTTGTACCAATTATTAATCATGACTGTTGCAATGACTAAAACTATTCCACGTATTTTTTTGTTAATTCATTATTTAAAATTAGATGTCTTAAAAAGGATTCACTAAATATCTTTATCATCCAAAACACTCACTTTCTTATAGAGTCCCTAAATAAACTTTTACTAGTGTGACTGACAATATTTTTCATAAGCTATGTTTAAGACTATATCAACAGGTGTAAAAATACTTTCAATCATATATTTACATTCAAATATTAAATATATATAATATTCTTAGATTATTACTATTTAATTATAATTATTATGTTTTTATATAACACTCTTTTCAAATATTCTGTGATGAATATAACATTCTTTTCAAATATTCTGTGATGAATATAACAAGACTTAAGGCGAAAACAATATTTTTATAATAAGTTTGAAGGCTGCATAATTTGCTCAATAATTATCTTCAACACACTCTTTCCTGCGTTCACTACATTACTTACAATCTTTCAGATTTAATTTTGCAGGAAAGTAATAATACAATATGAGATATCAAGCTAGCAATAATGTTTGTTCACTGAAGTCAAATTTTCATATCTAATGCTCACTGAAATTATTACCTCTTAGGTAGAATATTACACTACTTCATAACGTTCTCCGCTAGTCATAGTTGGTCTGTCGTTATAGATCCAACATTCCCCAAAATCAAATGGTTCAATTTGTAATTAGTGCACCATTAATTCATATGTCGCTAATGATTTAAGTCCAACTAACATCTAGGAGGACTATCAACATCGTAAGCCCACCACTTCAGAGACGAGAGCAGACAGTAACAATTTATAGAATCACTCTAACTAGATGTTTGCATGAAGTTACTTGATATTCATGAAGTTGTTTTTCATATTTTTTATACTATTTTCATATTTTCAACACTACTACCAAATCATAGTAAATTAGTTTAAGACACATATTTTAACCGAGTTTTATTAGTATCTTATACTTCAGAGTTTATAAATCAACTATAATAACTATATTTGTCTACTTTCGACCAAAAAAAAATGATGATCTTCCTCACTGGAATTATAACAACTGTAACACTCATTGACTATTTAATAATATTAATGAATAAAAAGCGTTATTTAATTTAATCTTATAATTACTGATATACATTAAAGTTGCTTAACATGCTTGACAACTGGTTTTATTGAAGAAGCTATTTGAAGGCTACTGTCAATGGACGTCATAATTTTAAATCATGCTCAAACCTATTGGACAATATCTGAGATGACACTTCTTTCTTTTAACTTTCACTTTACATCATCTAAAGACATTGGATACCGATTGAAAGTTAAAGCGCTAAGGTTCCATTTGTGGTTGTTAACGAATATTTCATGAAACATATATTTGAAACTTAAAATTGAAGTTTTTTTGAGAGAAATACTCTTTCTCTCTGATGAACTACATTTTCATAATTAGCTTATGTGGAAAAATCTTGTTTTGCAAGCGTTATATGTATGCTTTGCCGTTGTGTCATATTTGTTGCCCTACGTGAATTCATATTTTAATCTGTCGAATCATTTATCGATTATTCCTCTTATGTTTTATTGATTACAGATAGATTTATCTCTCTGTTATATATATATATAACTTAGTTTCTTTTATTTCAATGGGGGTTTGCATTTCACTTTTTCATAATTTATAGAATTTATATATTTTTTAATAACATTTTTGTGTTTGGAGTTTTGGTCCTGTAAAAGCTGTTTAAATAGTTAATCTTTCAAAAGTGGAATTCCGAATTTATGAACGTTACAGTTTTTTTCTGACTTTTCCTTTCTTTTGTTCTCATTAACTTTAACGCCTTGGTTAGTAATTTTTCATCAATTTACTTTTTAATTTATCTCCTTGCAATTTGTCTTTGCTTGTATTCTTTCAGATGTCCCTTCCTTTATTTGTTTGTTGCATATTTTTGTACCATTTTCTTTTGTTTGGGGTTTTAATGTAAAAGAATATAATAAAAAAATAGTATTTCTTATAGTTTTTTTTTAAATCTGAAACGTTTTATAAACTTTCTTCGCATTTTAAAAAAAAAGAAATGTTTTTGTATTAATTCTTATTTCTATAATAATATTGATTTTGTATTTTGATTATTTTGTCATATTAAAAAATAAGATTTTATTTACATACTCACACACATTTATATATATACATATTTAACCTTATGGGATTTTACAAAATCTTATTTATACCACTTGTCACCAGAGATAAAATTATATAATCAAATATTGCATAAGATTTATAAAAGTGTACTATTTCGCGCCATTTTCTATTAATACTCTAAATAGAAAATGCGATATACTTTAAGCGTACTAATACCGTTCACAAATGAAACATCTTCATGTTTTCTTAAATATGATTTTTTCCAATGAATTGAATTTTGAAATGAATTTTCTTGGTATGCCAATTTTATTTTTTTTTATTTCTTCCTGTGCTCCAGTTATTCTGTATTTTATTTATTATCAGCTCTGGCTTTCATTAATTCATGTTTTTCTCAATGTTATATATATATATAAACAGAACACAAATGGAACATTTCACTAACATATAACACTCTAAAAAGGTGCAAACTAAAGGAAAACAATTGAATGGAGAAAACACTATATATATATAAAGAAAAAACTAGTAATCAAATTTTTATTTATTTGAATAAAATTGACTTAAATGTTTCATGAATCAAAAATTTTAAACCCGAAAATTTAAAACAAAATGTTAAAAACCCAAACGAAAGTGAAACTAGTGAAATTTTTAAATTCAGCTAGTTGAAGAAAACTTTTAAGACAATGGCATCTGGCTCACCAGTTTTCTATGGAAGACATCTTTTGCTATACATTCAAAATTCATGCATAGTTCTTGAGTCGTTGGAACTGATTCAAAATATACTTCCGTGACTTTTGTCTTCTAAACACCTCGGTCAGGAAGATGAAAAATATAGTTCTGATTTTCTACAGGTCTTTGAATACGAAATGGCATACTTGGCATTCATAGCGGCATTTTTCTATGGAATTGTCTGTCAAGCTATTTTATTTTTATTTTTTTTGAGGAAACAAAAGAAAGCAAATAAATATATAAGGAAAAGGAGAGGATTTTCAGACTACCAAAACTTGTGGAGTAGTCCGAAATAATGCATTTTCATGTAAGCGGGACGTGCAAATTATGTTTTAATGTTTTTATTCCCCCTTCCTCCACGAATGATATGATCACTTTTTTTCTTAGTTTGAGTATCACAGAGAAATATATATATCTATATAATAAACGTTATATGTTATCATGTTTGTGTAAATAAACTATCACAGTAATTATTTTGTAATTATACTGCATTTGATAATTTTTTTGCTTTTTTATATGTTCGAAGAAAATGACCTCAAAGTCTTAGCACTAAAGTAATTTTTTTTTTAAAATTCATGCTTATCAAAAAGTTTAGCTTTCATATAATTTAATCCTTTATATTATATTAAGTAATTCAGTAATTTTGAAAATATTTTACATTTAGTTTTACGTTTTTTGCCGTGAAGCAAAAGATTAAATACTTATCGCTACAAACACATTCTAATTATTTAAAAACTTAAATGTTTTAAACTGCATTGAAAATTTTAATACTTTCTAAGATTTTATTCATTTACAAAATTCTGGATAATGAAGCGTCTCTCTCTCTCTCCTTCTGAAAAAAGTTAAATACCAAAAGTATTGTTACCACTGAAATCTTTCACTTTAATTAAAGGTTTTGGTGCAAACGCCTGGGGAATATTGTTCAAAAAAATCATTATAAAAACTGTAATTGTTGACATTTTTTTACTATCCAGATTGATAAGATTTTATATTGAAGCTAAACACTTAGAGATTCCTCCTATTTCGCAAAATTATTTTAAATGTATTTATTATTTAATTGAAAAATATAGTACAGAATTTGCAATAAAAAATGGTTATATGTTTATCATTTAAATAACTTTGGCTTAATTGCTTTTAGATTTGTACTTGAGAACTTAATGTTTATGACTTTAAAAAAGGAAAGAAAGTTCGGGTCATTTTCAAGGAAGATATATTTTAAATGTTGATATGCAAATTCGAAAATCGTTTCGTTTAGTATTGCAGAGAAACTTAAAATAATATAAATATGTATAAAGAAAAAATCAAATTCTCCTGAAACATGGAAAACATTTCTAAGAATTTAACTGACTTCTGTATTTTTAATATCATTCTAATGAATAATTTTTATCTTTTGAATTCTTAGGAAAATCTTAATTGCTGAAATCAAATAGAGCAATACTCACTCTATAATTTACGTTTCAGCTTTCCGGCCTTTCCAATAATCTGGCATTTTTTCACAGATGGACAAGCAGATAGACATTATTTTATGCCTGCTACTACAATGAAATAATGTAAGCTGTCTTTATAAAACAATAAATAATTTTGTAGTTTTATTTATTTTGTACATGAAACACCATACTACCATGTACAAAATTATATTTTTTTATACAGTAACACATAATTCTTGTCGTTTAAATATGTCGTTAGTAGCGATATTTCAGTAATTTACGCTTTTAATAATCCAATTTTGCTCTGGTACGATATTTGTCAGATTATCGAGATAGAATTGTATATAGCTTGGAATTAACAACTCATTTTATTCACTGCTGAGAGAAATTCTTAAAAAAAATAATTTCAATATTTTTTTCAGAATGCCCGATTAGTGTATTCTTCATAATGACAGTGTTAATACATTGCCACTACATGATTTAATTATTTTTTTATATTTTAATTGCTTATAGTTGTAGGCATTTTTCTTTCTTTTTTTTAACTTATGAACAATTTTATGACTGTGAAATTTTTTTAATGTATGCACAAATATATGACAGTGAAAAGTTTAAGAATTCAAATTGATGCAAATGTTTGTTATATTTTAAAATACAATAATAACTTCATTTCAATTTGTACTTTCAAGAACAATAAAGATATAACATTAAATACACTGCTATATAAAAGTGTGATTTTAACAATTACAGTTTCAATGTTGCAAATTATAATTTTGAGAGATCTATTTAGTACTTAATAATATTGATTAAATATGAATAATTAACTTCAAAAGCACCAGAAATAAGTTAAAAATTTTCAAATGCTTTGAAACTTGAAAATTCTTTTTCATTCGTCATCATATTCGACAAATATGTTCTTCTCTCATATTATATTTTTTCCATTTTATTACATTCTTATTTCAAGCAATATAAAATTAACATTGAAATTACTATTATTAAGAAATAAGAAACCATAGAGTAATTTTTATATAAAATATTTATATTTTAAGATACATTTGAAATCACTTGAATCAATTTAACATTATTTTCGAAATAATTAGGGAGCTTAAACAGAAAATAGAACTTATAAAATAAATTGACTTTTGATCATGAGAATATATAATTAAAACAATAAAAATACATGTATTATATGTTTGCCATTTATACAATTGTATGACATGTTAAATAAAATCTGAACAAATGAATAATGTTTATTTATTCTTTAAAATTAATTATACATACAATTTAAAGTTTCAAATAAATTTCATGTTACTTGCTCGATAGAAATGGAAATTCAATACGAAGTGAACAAAATCCAAAAAAAATTAGATATTTTAAGCTCTACTCAATTGATATTTGTTTTAAAAAATGAGCTCCCGTAAAATCAATACGCTAAGAACATGGATTATTGTACGTAAGGACAATAAAGAAACTACAACAACTAACTCCCGAAAGAATAAGAAGAAACATATCGCTTTAACACAAAGTTACATTGAGGGGAAAAAAGAAATGTGAATTAGATTCATAGTACTATTATTTTAGAAACTGGACGGCGAAAAGAAGATGAAGAGAATACGCATATAAATAATTTTCTTAAAAAATTACATCCGCAAAAAAAATATGTAATGAAGTCCTATAAAAAATGTGGCGTATAAGACATTTTTGAATAAATGACTTCATTATATGTAGTTGAATTTAAATCAAGGATTTTTTTTTTTGTAAAACACTAAGGCTCTTGTTTTACAGCTGACTAAAGAAAAACCTTTCCACTTTGAAACCCTTTCAATTTAAATTACGGATGTTTTAATCAGAAATGTAAAGTTTAAGTTACGATAGGATCTATTGATAAAATAAAAAAAGATCCCAAAGGGACTGAGGGAAAGTTTTTGTCAGCGCTTTTTAAATCTTATTAGAGGTCTCGGATGATTGTTAAGTCATCTCTCTAGGTAGTTTCTTCTTGAAAATATCGACTTTTAAGACAGTGTTATTATAAATAAATTACTTTTTAAAATATGCAAGATTTTGATACTATTTTACGATATTGCATAAAATGAAGAACTCAGGAATCATTAATTATTTTTTGTCCAAAGAGGTAACTGTGGGAGCTATGCGAAATCATGAGACCACAAAAAACTATTATTTTATATTTAATTACTTTAAAGATACTCAAGAGAAAATAAGTAATGAATTTCTTTTCTTAATAGGAAGTTCTTGCTACTCGTGATAATGTAAACACTTTGGAAAAAATAAATGTAATTAATAAAAGAGGAGGACATCATTTCAAGAAAATCTTCTGTCGTCATAAATTTCTAATTAGAATTACAAAATAACCTATGAATATTAATTATTTCATGGATTTTTTGACAGTAAGTTCATTTTGAATTAATTCGTTACAATCAATATTGCTACTCTGAAAGCTGCATAATTTGATACCTAAATTAACTAAGTAATATTTTTAAGAAAGTGTAATTAAAGTTAAGTTTCATTTTTATAACAATGTTTAGTAAATAAATATTAATTTTGGAACACATATAGGAAGCCTGTTTAATTTTAAATAATTATATATAATATTCTTTCTCTAGAGTGAATTCTTGGGTGCGCACTCATACTTAACTAATTTATAAGTAGTGTTCAGCAATTTAAGGTTTGGTACATGATTATTCCTTCCTTAGATGTTATTTCTATGTATTCTAGCAAAAGTAATAAATAATCATTTTCTGTTTTTAGCTAACAATTTTAGCGGATTTCAGTAATACATCTTTCCGTAATGGGAAACTCATACAAACACAAAAACACAAAAATACTTCCTCTATATTGTTCAATTTAATTTTTAACTCTGATTAATGTAGTTCATGAATCATATGGAATACCAGAAGATCATAATTTACAAAGTTTGCTTACGGTAGAATTTGATAATATGACAAAATATTTAAATAATTTAAAATATTAATTCAACTTTCATTATTTAATATTACAATCTTCGTCTTTACAAACATTATTACAAATTTTCGTAAATATTTATTTCTCTCTTAACATTCAAGTGTTGCTTTAGCTTGACTGTAATGTCTATTGTAATTACTCCGTAAAAATTATTCGTTACTTTATTCAAAAACACATTTTATATTTCTCTTTTCCTTACATTTTTTTAGAGTCTTTAATGTTTTCGTAGAGGATAGGTATTCCTTGCAAAATTTGCTTCATCTATTCGTGTGACTAATTAGGATTCCTGAGTTTTATAAAATTCTGATTTTAATATGTGTATTTACAAGGATGATATGCGAATTCAAATATTTAGATTTGTGTGAATGCTTATAATTTAGAATTAAAGTTAAAAAGGATTGTCTAGAAGAAAACATTTATTCTAAATTATATTATGAACTTTTGAGAATAGTGAAGTAATTTAAATTAAAACTTATTTTTAAACTCATAATATAATTAAATTGAAACTTTATTTACAATTTTAAATGTCAAATACCCTTTTACGTATCCTTTTTGGTATGCTAATCAATGCGAATAATAAAAAAACACTCTGTTTTGTTTCAGAATACAATAACTTGCATTTTAATTTAAAACCATTCCCGTCATCGTTTATTTTTATTGACCTATTTAATTGCAAATTACAATTCATAATTTAAATATTAATAGGGAAGAAGTCATAATCAATAGTAATTACATAGTACTTGAAACACATTTTAAAAGACATTTGAGTTCTTTCTTTTCATTTTAGAGATTCTAAAAAACCTAAAAAATACTGATATTTATCTGCTAACAAAATAATTCGCAATATAATCCTAATTCTGAGCAATAACTGAATATCATCATTTAGTGTGGAAAATACAATCATTGTTAATCAGTCTACAATTTTAATAAAGATTATTGTTATTTAAAATATGTAGTTACGGGTTAAGTTTTGAAATAAACTTCATTGAAGAAAAATAATAATAAAGAATGCAGTAATTTTTAAATTAAAACGCTAACATCAAATAACGAAATAACGATTTAATGATATTTATGGCAAAGAAAAAAAACGTCTATAAGTAACTTCAAATTTAGTGGTATAGTGATCTGTATAAAGTAATATATTTTTTTTACTTTCAATGCCAGTTATAAATATATTTTTCTCAAAATTTTAGCTCGTAATATAACAAAAGCAAGTTTCAAACGGATATGACTCATGTTGCACACTGATTGAAAATGAAATAAACCGATAATCTGTAGAAGTATGAACCCGATGGCAAAAGTCTAAAGTGTAAGAAAGGGGAAAACTTAATTGACTTTATATAAAAGTATACTAAATAATTAAAAAAAAATATATACTTATTAATTCAATGTCGAGTGTATATGCAAAAGGCAAATAGGATATGGTACCTGTTTTTACTGTATATTATAATTGACATGACTGCAATTAATGCATTTTTTGTTTTTTTTATGTATAAATCCTCCTTTATAATAATATATATCGACAAACACAAAAGAGGTGTAATTCATGTTGAGATTTTCTTAGCCAAGCTCTGTAATTGTGCACTATAAATCCAGTTTTTCACAAAGAAATTTCAAGTGCAATGGTTGTATAGCATATCGAAATTGAATTTTTTTGAAAAGAAAGTCCATTACTTTTTCAGTCTTTAAATACTTAACACAGCTTATACCAAAAACGGATATGGAATTTTTAGAATAATAAAGTTGAATGAGGCGAATTAAAAAACATAAGATGTCTTATATCTGATATAACAAAGATGAAACTTAGTTGAATGTAAAAAGTGGTTATTTGTCAGAAGAGATATAAGCAACACTAGGTCGAATAGAAATATATAGGCAAGACTTAATTAAGAATCGAACACTTTTTAATGAAGTAAGGAGTGTATATACATTGATATATCTCAAAAATATATCAAGCAACAATTAGGGTGCACGCGTATGCTAGTGTATATGGCTCGTATGCACAGGAAAGTAAAAAAAAAAGAAAGAAGAGCTATCACTAGATTAAAAATAGCTAGAAAAGGGAGTATGGACCCTTCTTTCAGTTATATAACTTCCATAGAGTGAATTCATGCTAGAAATGATACAGATTATACATGTTTATGAGGAAGCTAGTCTCCCTTCTTCAACAATACTGTTTTTATTGTTAGATGGTCCTGAGAGGGGGATAGGGAGATGTAATTGTTTTCCTAAGACCCTTTTAAATATCCTCTATTGGTAGGGTGTTGATAAACGGCTACGGACAGTCAATACATTCACTCTCCAAAATTACGCCTTTCCTTCATGTTGGATCCTAAAATTATGAAATATCTGCTTTGACTCATTTTGGGATGTTGTAGGATATATAGCTGGTCCCTGGTTCCTTCCATGTAAATGTATGTCTAGAATGAGTGGATAGGCTTAACCACGACTAATCAGGGGGATTAGAACGGTCTCTTATTATCTTCTCCATTATCCATGATCAGCGAACCATTTGTGGGTTCTTCTTTTCAAAGAATCAAGAAAGATGTAAACAACAAATATTCTCTTTAAACTAATATCTATCAAATATGAAGAGAATAACTTTCAAAAAATTGGTTTTCTGTGATCACATGAATATTACAAGGTAGCTGAAAAACTTAGTTTTCATTATACACCTCACTGTAATTGACAAACAATGATCTTTATGGGACATCTTGGAAGCTCTTGGACAAATTTCACTAGCCCCTTTCACTATATGTATTTAGTCTGTCACCATAAATTAACAACAAAAGTGGGAATAATAAAAAATCTCAAGAAATTTTCTTTTGACACTGCCCCTTCTTAAGTCTCCCGACCATTAATAACTTCGTTCTATTACAAAAACGTTGATGATTACATATTTAATGTTTTTGTTTTTGAATTTCGATTATTGTAATTAAACTCCAAGATGTCGAGAAGTTCTTTCAATGAACGAAGTGCGGAAAATGATACAGGCATTTATCTGCTAACGCACAGTTTATTTTCATGTGTATACTTTTATCCAAATAAAATTAAAAATTTACATCTTTGATTGAAAGCATTAGTTATATCTTTTGCATTCGGTGTTTTTTGAAAAAATCAACCAAGTACCCTAAATATCTTGAATTAAACATCAGTGTACATGTAAAGCTTAAAAATTACTTAGCTCATTTTTCTCAATTTAAATTCCAGACTTCATCTAGAACATTGCAATACAAGGGAGTCTATTTGTTTAATTATTGCAGGCTTAACTGGCTGTTGGAAAAAATGTTCAAGACAACAAGACCACTTCATATGCGCTGATGTAATATACATAACTTAATAATGGTATTCCTATGTCCTGCCTTTTGTCAAAAACTTTATCTTCACTAAAACTTTATCTTTATCTGAAACACTAAAATTACATCATTGTTTGGAAGAAACAGTCTTAACTTTCGTTAATTAATCTTCAGGAAATTCGATTTAACGTGTAAGATGCATAGTGTAATTGCATAGTGCAAATAAATAAGAGTGGAAAATCTCTGTAATAATATTCAACATGAAACAGGAAATTATTACCATTTGAAAACCAAATTATTATAATTTATCATTTCTTTGTTGTCTTATTCTTTCATAACACTATTTACATCAAAATAACTTATGTCGCTATTTCTGACGTTCAGTTTTAAATAATTATCACTAAGTATTCTCAATTCCCGGTTACTTTTCTCAAAAGAAATTTGACGATGACATATTTTTAATATTTCCCTTTGCTTATTGCGATAATTTATAAACATGTTTTATTATTTTTAGAGTATAACTGAGTGACACGTCAAAATAAAAGTAATTTATGAATTACATTGAGATATATGGGATATATGTTTCTTTATTAGAAAAAACATAGTTCTCGTTTCGTAACTCTAAAATGTCCAGTTAAAATGAAACACATGTTCCTTTTCGTCTGTCTTCCAAAATTCCCACCGGGGAGCTGAATTTCTATACATATTGTACAGGATACGCACGTTTCAAAACTACTTGGTAAACATAACAGACTCTTTACTTTTATTGTGTTTGTTACGCCCTTGAGCTGTTTTGTGACATGAATAGCCATAAATGTAATGCTTCTTTTCAACACCTATATCAAGTCAAATAACGGAGTTCAGCTGAATTATAATTTGTTTCATCAATTTTATTTACTTAATGTATGTTAATCAAAGGTATCATCAGCAGTTTATCTAGCATTCAACGTTTTGGAACCGTAATTATGAGTCAGTAATGAGGTGTGCTATCATAAAACTGTGAATGATTTATTTTAATTACTAACAGATAATGCATATTGAATCTAACTTTTGAAAACAAAATCATTTTTACAGCTATTTTATTGAAAGATAATATTAAGTTTCTTACGTAAATTTAATTATTTAATTTTGCTATGATAGATGATGTGATTAAGAATTGTAAAGAATTATTATAAAAGTTCTGAAATGAGATTCAATAGGGAAAACTATATTCTTGTAATTAATGTAACGGATTTATTCTCACACGATTATTTTCAAAATAAAAATTATTAATGATTTAATTGCTTTATATCTATCTTTATTGTGATTTGAAGTTTGTTTCAATGATTTTTTTCATTGAATGAATGAGTAAATTTCTCTGTAAATATATATTTAGTTGCTTTAAATGTTTTGCTTAAAAATTAATTTTATTTAAATCAAAATTGCTTGAATAAATATTTGTGCAATGGAAAATATATCTGATAACTAATGATTTACTAATTTTTTTTTCATCTAAATTCAAGACAATATATCTTTGATTTTGCGGTGACATTTTTGACGTATTCTTAAACACTAATGAAGACTTAATTTGAAGTGAGATCGAATGAAGGATACCTCATTTGGGCGGTAAGGATTCTAATAACGGAATCGAAGAAACGAATTACATTGAGGAATTAAGTTGTAAAAACAGTAAAAAATGTGGAGAAAGAAAAGTAAAGCTAACATTCTGACTCGTATATTTGATATTTTACTTGATAATGTAGACTTTTATTTCGAAATAATGAGAGACAGGTTTGAGGAACTGTATAGGCATATCTTACGTTCCTCTTTTCAACCTATAGAGAAGTCTCTAACTGATTCTAAGCTATATAAATTAATCATACTTATATATTCATTGATACAAATTCATATATACAGCATATAGAAGCATATGTGATAAAGCAGATATAATTTTAAGTTTAATACCATTAGATTCTCACTCAGTAGAGTAATATATATATATATATATATATATATAAATTCAAATACTGAAAGTTTTAAATTTTTTGATATAATGTAAATAATCGATAAAATTATTT
This sequence comes from Nephila pilipes, assembly GCA_019974015.1. NCBI lineage: Eukaryota > Metazoa > Arthropoda > Arachnida > Araneae > Nephilidae > Nephila > Nephila pilipes. The sequence continues at coordinate 157,795 of BMAW01035489.1, read as the reverse complement.
GAAAAGTCTTACGTTCATGAGAAATGTATCAAATATCCTTTTTTATATGAGCGTTTGATTTTTTTTACTAATGAGTATTGCTTTTTCTTAGATTTTCTCCTATTTCGCAATAGATTAATTTATTTCCTTTTCTTATGGCCTTCAAAAATAATGATAATATATGTGAAATATAGTTCACATTACAGATACATTTTTATTAAAAAAAATGCATTTTTATTTACAATTTGGATTACATTAATCGCAATTTTTATTATTTACAATGTAATTTAAATTTTTAGTCTGGGAAAATTTTATAATTTATTATAAGTTACATATTATCATTTCCACACAAATAATTTGTTATTTATAATTTTGTATGAAAAATGACCTGAACATGAATTTCCCTTTAAGAAAAAATAGTTTAACTTTGTAGTGTTTTTTTTTTAATTTACTTGAATAAATAGAGATATCCTTTCCAATAATATTATTTTCCTACAAATGTTGTTACATAATTCAATCAATTTTCATGAAAAACGTAATTAAGGGTTTTAAAATGCATTTTTAAGTAGCTTTTATGTACTTTATACTTGTTCTCTGCAATTCAGTAACTTGTATTGTAGTAAGAACTAAAAATGCAAATATATTTCCTAAATTTGCTTAAGAAAAACATTTAATTTTTCTTCTCTTAAAATGTCTTTTTTAATCAAATTTCTATTTATTTTACAGAAACTATGATAAAAAAAACTCTTCATTGAGAAGCACGTATCTTCTTATATACTGTTCATAAGGCTAATTCGTTTCATTTTTTGAAATAAAAATACAACAATTTAATACTGGCAACGTCATTTAATCAATTCGCTAATTATATCACAGATGATAATTTTTATGCTTGATTTAATTTTAAGGCTTACTTTAACTTCCAAAACTAAGATCAATATTCCAATACTTCATATCTAGTCAGAATTTGACACTTTAATTAATCTTTTGAAATAATCGGAAGTGAATATCATTTTATGTACGGAGAAATCAGAAGAAAATCAGTAATTTTCAAAACTCTAAAAGGTGTCAAAATTGAATCTTAATTAATTATTTTAAAGAGAGTGCAAATTTTGCACAAATATTAGAAAATTAAAAAAAAAACTTTTTTCAGTTTCATTAAAAACGTAAAGTATAATGGAAACTACTGTTATTTGCAATGTTAAAGAAAATCTCAAATTAACTTTATTGTATTTTTGTGGAAGGAAATGAATGGAATACTATAAAGTATATTATTTCCTGTTCACTTATTTGTGCTCTATGTTAATGTACTTGAATTTATTCTTTTGATCTCTTAGTGAAGAATTTTGTTTATCCTCTAAGTATTTATGATTATGAAATTCTGATTTATAATATTCACAATATAATGAATATATATCTGATGAATAATTTAAAAGTAATAAATGTTATGAGAGGTATCATTAAACATGGTAGGGAAAGGTATTAACACATTCTTTATTATAAAATATGCAGGAATTAGTTTCATATAATTACAACGAATACGTGTTCATTGATTTTTATATGACATAAATATTTAACCATTTTTTTTAAAAAAAATCTCTTAATATATATATTTGATCTTTATTCGTTCATTTAGAATAATTATCTTTCAGTTTTTTCCATCAGTGTATTAATAATATATGTAACAGAAATATTTAACCTTTATCAAAACATGCAAATCAGATCCATGTTTGGAAAACTGTTTATGAAATCTCTCTCTCTCTCTCTCTCTCTCTCTCTCTCTGTATATATATATATATATATATATATATATATATATATATATATATATATATATACATTTAAAATAAGCAGAATATTATTTCTTTAACAGTATTTTGAAGCTGTGTCTCAAGCTGAATTACATTGGTTTCTATACTACAATACATTGAATACATTCCTTTCATACGATTTATCCTTCATGCTGTAAATAGATCAATTTATAATATAACTTTAGAATTATTTAAAACGTTATAAACTTTTTAACAGAAGAGAAATTTCGTTATAAAATTAAAAAAAAATGGTGAACCGATTATTTCATTAGCATTCAAAAAGGAGTATCGAATTTTATTTGAATATATTAATAAACAGGTTTTCACAGCGTATATAAAATGCTTAGTATGGTGGAGTTACTTTTTACAAAAATACCGTATTAATTTTTACTTAAAAATGAAAAACATAAAACAAATTTTATGCCTTCAAAATAGGGACTGAATGCAAAAAGAAGTATCTGAACGTTTATTTCATAGTGCTATTTCCTCATAGTATGATTGTTTGGCAAGCAGTTTTAGTTTTCCTTTCACTAAACATACGAAAAAAAATTAAATATGAATAAAGAAAACAATCCTAGAAGCTCAAGTTAATACTTCTATGTAGAAGCAATTAAATGATATCACATGAAAAAATGGTGGAAAGTACATGCTAACAACTTGTTGAAAGCAATGTTTTTTTAGTTGAATTATAAAGCAAAAATAAATGTTTACGTTTCTTTTCTGTTCAGGCATTTTTAACTTAATTCACTGTTGACCTTCTTTGAAATCGTTAGTTAAATCTAACTAAATAAAATCAATTCATGTAAAGTAACAGAATATCTAGAAATATCATAACAAAGTATGTTAGGAAATGTTTTTAAAATGTGTTTCAAATATTATATTGATATCAAGCCTAAATCAACTATGTCGAAACAATGACATTCTTTCTTGTCAAAAGTAATACACCTAGACATTCTGGGTGCATTATTAACGGACTGTCATCATTCACGAATAATTTCCACTAAACACACAATTACTCGTAAAATAATTAAGTATCCATATGAAGTTGTCATAAATGTCTTCCAATGGATGCAGATTGACAACTTGGGTTTGCAATTAGCAGATTTTAAGGACAATATCATGGCTCAAGCAGTTGTCAACTTCAGGTCAACATTTGAGAATTTGGAAGGAAATTTTACAAAGATTAAAGAAGAATGCATCTACGAAAAAGAAATGTTGAGTGCTCATTGTTAATTTCCGGACTCGTTAGAGCCTTATAAAACACGTGATGACATTACTAACAATTTATCATCTTAAGTACCTTTAAGAAATCTTTATCGTTGCATGAAATATCAATAATATCGTTAAAAGGAAAAGACGGACAGCTAACGTTGGTGGCGTTTGCTTACACTTGAAATGTACAAAATGCCCACCTCTATTTGACGATGTAGTAAAGTAAATTCAGCATTATAAAAGTCACTAAGGTGAATAATTAATTATTTTGGAATAATTAATTATTTTCAATTGATAGATATATAAAAAAAGGAACTGTTTTTAAACCAAAACTAAAAATACCTCAAAAAATATGGCTATTTATAGATGTGAAATGGCAGTCGAGTAAAGCATTTTTTTTTTCCTGCACCAGCTCAAAAGGTTTGACATCACTAATATATTTATTTTCATACTATTTTTTTTATAAAAAAAAATAATTAAAATTTTTCTATAACAAAATTTTGAAATCCGTTGAATATGTGTTCAAAAACACTTGATACAAATTAAAGTGACTGAAGTACAAGATACATTTTAAAGGAATGGAAACAGATCCAGTTCCGGTGGGTATGCAGTGAATGTCCCACCAGCAGTTGCTTATTTCGGTATTCTGTATTGTGGAAGTTACATGTGTAATTACAAATGATAAAGGCTGCTCTAAATATAGAACTTCCTTTTCTTAAATGCAGTTTTAAAATGAATGTTAGTGAACAAAATTTATTCAAATTCATAAAACTTATTTCAAAGTAATTTTATGTGAAAATAAAATGTACTTGTTTCTGTTTTCATAAATAAAAAATAATTTTTGAAATTTAATAGCATAAATCATTTGAAAAAAATTGAAGTTTTGAATTGAAAGAAGATTTAAAGAAAATTACATGAATACCATAACTGCATAAAGCTTATTCTTCCTTTTTCACTTAAAAATGTTCCATCAAGTTTAACTATATAAAATGTAAATGTAGTAGAATTTTGGAATTTTATTATATTATTACCTAACTTAAAATACAAAGAATTTTATGTAAATTATATACAATTTTAGAATATTATAATATTGTTCCCTTGCTTAAAATGCGGTATAGTTGAAATTGCTATTTAATCCCATCTGTATTAATCTATTTTATGATTTATTGAAATTAGTTATAAAACTTCTGTATTTAATGGTAAGAGTTTTAAGCTATACTCCGAAATTGCGTGATATGTATTTCATGTAATATAATAACATAAAAATATAACTTCATGTAAATAATTAAGTCAGGTTAGAGTAAAAAGCATGGATTCTAGCTCTGATAAGACAAGATGAATATAATAATATATCTGAAAGTAAAAAATTAAACTTAATTTCATATTTCTTATGTTACTTATAAATGAGCAATTAAATGCAACTTTATACAATTTATAAATTTGAGATATTGGTGTTCCTATATGCATAAGTTAAACTGTATTCAATTATAAGAAATATGCATATAGTTCTAATAATTATAAGTGATCCATTTACATTTGCAATGTATTTCTAATACTGTACATGTTCTTGAGTGATAAAGTTTAGATAACGTATTTTTGGTGTATAAGATTGTCATATGTTTAGAACCAACAATAAATTTAATAAAATTTTATTCAAATATATATATATATATATGCTTGTGATTGTGCAATGATTTCTCTCAATTTTAATTAATTTAATAATTTATTAATTCATTCTATATTTAAACTACCAGAGAAATGCGTTAATTGCTCCCATTACTAACAATATTTTAATTTATATTAACACGTGATTTCCGAATTTCATATTACTTAACAGAGAATTAGCTTCCATATAAAATAACTAAAGTTCCCTACATCTATAACCATGCGATCTGTATAATCCAAACTATAACTTCTCTTGAGAAACAAACAGAAAAAACGTTTCCATCACTTCTCATTTGTTTACTTGATAGAGTAGAAGGATGTTGTATCCACTTCTAATCCCGTTGTATCCCCCTTACATTTCATGTAACAATAACAAAATTGTAATTTAATTACTTTAAGTACCATCACAGGAGATGAGACATGTTTCAAATTCTATATTTAAAGAACTACTTTAAAGTAAAAGTAGTATATTTCACACATAAACGCATGCATATATATATATATATATATATATATATATATATATATATATATATAATTTGAAATTTACGCATAAATGAGATGCAACAATATATATAATACTAGCTAAAACCCGGAAATTCCATAATTCCATGTAACTCTCATCTTATGGACTATTCTCTGTCTTAATGTATTGACATCAGCAGGCATGGTTTCCAAGAACACTTGAAATAATTAATCAAATAAATCTTTTCTTTGTTCGAATTGCACTTTTTTCTTTCCAATATAATATCGAAGCCTGAATGCTTTTTACTCGATTTTCACTCTCTCAATGTGGTTTGCGACCCCATGTTATATGGTAAGTTCTCATCCTCTTAACGGCTTATACCACCTTCTATTAATTTGTCGGTCGCACTTTGGAACACTTTGTATGTATATTGATACTTAGATTTACCCACGATGATGAAACAAATTGTTTCAATTTGGAATAGACCCTTTTTGACTTTGAGTTTACACATGAAAGGCCAGTATAGATCATTGAACATTTAGTTCTATAGAAGTGTGAATCACAATTTATGGGGGAAAGATTGTTTTTTCCCTCTTTATGGATGCTCTTCTTCTGTTTTGGCGAAACAAATAAATAAGAAGTGCACCAAGAATTTGACACATTACATTCACTGATGATATATCTCCCCCCCCCAGATACTTATTGACATAGATACATTACTACAGGCATGTCACACTCCCTAGTAATATGAAAAACACCTACATTCCTGAACACGAATAACTTCAACGACTAGGACACCACGGTCATCTTGCTCCAGGTATGGAAAAGTTAACTAAAGCTTTTTTGTTTCAATAGTCACTTCATTGGAGTATTTGCTATAAATTTCAATTTCATTTTTCTTAAGATCGTTGTCTCTTCTCTCCATTATACGATTATTTTAATCTGCCTAGTGTATTTAATAATGTATTAATCTCAAAATTATTAGTTTAATTAAATATTAAGTCCATAGAAGAGGGGTTATCCACAGAACATCCAGAAAAAATTACTTCCTTTCCCTTTCCATTTACAACTCAAAGTAATATCAAACAATTTGAACAATCGACAATACCGTGAAGGTGATTATTGCTTTTACGAAAGGTACTGCTGTAAAATCTTTAAGCTAATAATATAGCTTAATTACTTGGACTATAAAATGTCAGCAAGAATAATAAACTACTCCATAAATTAAGAGGAAATAAATGGAAACAAAAGTGTGGTACAAAATAAGAAACAAGGAAAGTAGAATCTTAACGGTTTTATTAAAGAAAAAGAAGTAAAGTGCTAAAAAGAAGGAAAAAAAGGAATTTTGTGTGAAACATTGCGAAGTCGTTCACAAATTGGTATAAGGAAGAGATTCTGGAGCAAATATTTTTATTTTATATATGTAGTTAGTCTTTCAGTCAAGTTACGTTTTTACAAATCAATGGTAAACACTATTAAGAATTGAAGCTTTAACTTTAAATGTTTTCTCGTTTATTTTCATTTAAGTTTAAAATTTATATAATACGTATGAAATTTATGATTGTAAATTGGTAAGAAATGCGTGGCTAATTAAGATCTCTGAAAGACTGATTAAGATTTCTGTGAAGATTTAGTTTTAAATTTTGAAAGATGATATTAATTTTTTTTTAATCACACTTGTATTTTTTGGAATAAGTAAATTTTATCACGAAAATATCAAATGTTACTAAAACTATAACATATGTAATTACTTTAAAAAAAATGGAGAATTTTCATCATATTTTAAAGTATTTAAATAATTAATGAGTTCAAAATGTGAGGATTTACTTAATAAAACTGAAAACTTTTGCCTGATAAATGTAATTAAGCATAATATTCAGTTGTTTTAAAGTTATTTAAGTTAAAGTGTAATTTTCATGCGTTTATCGTAACAATAGACTTAGTTCAATAACAGTAGATTCTTCCAAATAATGCCGATTGTACCATTTTTGGCTTAAAAATTTGAAAAATATAATGAATGGAGAGAGAAACGAAACTAAAAAATTTCGAGAAATACTTTCAAACATCCGTAGTATTCAATAACGCATGTATATATATATATATATATATATATATATATATATATATACTTATATATATATATATATATATATATATATTGTTTTGTAACTCTCGGTTTAAAGTAACATTATTGCTTCGTAACCCATATTTTGTGAATTATAAGCAATTATGTATTTATCAGACTCAACATGCAGATGGTATCAAAGACCCTATGTTGATGTGGTTAGTAAGTTTAAAGCGTGTAATGTAAGGTAAAGATGTCGTCCTCTTAGTTCATCAGGGCTCAAAATTATGAGTTCCATCACAAATAGCACTCCTATTAAAACCAAGTTTAACGTTAATATACATTAAATCAATCGATTCTTTTTCATCAAACTTTAAAATATGCTTTCAAATATATAATTCCCTGTTAACACTTGTCTTATTCATTGTTATGTATTTACCGATGATTCAATATGAACGATGCTTATCTCTTGATTCTGATGTTGATAATTTGTTCCAGAAACCAATTTATTACATTATAGACCTTCATAGGATGTTCATAATTGTAAAGTGATAGTGTAACTTCTTTCGAATATATATTAATAGTCAAATCAACTTGACTAATGTTGATGGTGTTATTAGAAACTAAAAAAATTAACACATTAAATTTCGAATTTAAGAGGTTAAGAAATACCGATCCGTGAAAATCAATTAACAATGCTAAATAATTCAAACATGTTTGCTAATAAGGAATTAAACATTGTTTTACTAAATGAATAATTAAACTGTAACTTTGAAGGTGAGTTTAAGTGAACACATTAGATTTGTAATTTATATTCTGCTTCCCGTTTTATCACATTTAATGAATTTATAAGCTTTTTGGTGATATTGACAGTCACCCTTAAATAATTGTCAATTTTTTTCTTATATTTCATTTACAAAGTTATATAGTGTCTAAACAGTGACAGGTATATTGAGGGTAGCCACAAGTAAATTGTGAGCGCACCGCGAAATTGTATCGTTCAGTCGAAGCTAGAATGGTTTTCGGTTTGGATTGGCTTTATTAACGTCTCTCTAGAAGCAAGGCGAGGGCTATTGGCTACATACCTAGTAAGTTTGGACCTCGGTCTAGTGAAGAGGAGGATATATGACCCCATTCCCTAACTTCCACTCCATACCAATGGGAGGACTTTGTTTCCCGGCAGGTTTAACGCGCATCAGCCCCGGGTACATAGGGGGGCCTTAAGTGGCATCAAGGCTTGAACCCGTGACTTAATGAAAACCGCCAGACGCGAGTTCGCGGCCAAGACCACTAGGCAACCGCGACCACCAACGCTAGAATAGGCTCGAAGGACAAATACCATAGTTCCGAATTCACCCGGATTTAAACATCTTATATTTCTTTGGGAGAAGGAGGCTCTTAATGTTTTGTACATAAAACAATGCTGAGTCTTAAATAGACTTGGTTATAAAAATCGTCTACTGTGTTTGGGGTATTCATATAAAACTAGGTGGTTTAGATCGTGTCTACTGTTAAATTGGCTCAACCTGTCCATACCTTGAAAAGATGGAAACTTTGAATATGTCCTCTAATATTTTTTTAAATGGAAATTATTACTATATCATTTATAATATTTTTTGCAAAGAACGCTTCTGGCAACAGATGGCGTATTCTTTCCTTACTTATATATATTCTCCCATTTTCCCAAGACGTTTCCGGTCATGGGCTACAATGCTATCAGCATTCCTTGAAGTGTGCAATAATTCAGCAGACACCCCCACACACACATATATATATATATATATATATACAGGATATGTTGTTGGCAAGTAATCATCTTTCTTCAAAGCAATCGACATGCCTCAGCGGATAGGAAAAAGTCGGTTTTATTTATTTCCTGGGTTATAAGCTGTATAGAAATCAAAAAGTGATGAAATCATTAATAAAAGGAAGTCATGAATAAGCTGCTAAGACTTGCTTAAGAGATGTTCAATATGGTATCCACCGTTTTCTGCTGCAAATTAAAAGCACAAAAACAGCCTGATTCTCAAAATATTGTTGCATATTAGTTGTGATGCTGTGAATTAGCTGCGTATTGCGTGTATTCCATTCAGATAAGTTCGCAATAGACTCTCCATGCACAATTTGTTTTAGGTAACCCTAAAGCCAAAAGTCGCAAAGATTTAGAATATGTCATTAGTAGAGCCAGGTTATTCGGAAACTTCGATTGATAATTCTGTTATTTCTAAAATGCATGTTGAACAGCTGCTTCACATGATTAGAAAAGTTAACAGGAGTGCCATCTTACGTAAAAATGGTGCTATCCACACATCTATGCCGTAGCAGTGCTGCTATGTGCTGGTTGTGCAAAATAAATTAATTACGTATCCCATTGCCCGTACAAGTAACATGATCCGATTGACCAATAGTTCGTAAAGGAAAGGGCCAATGTTGCGTTTTTCCATTTTGAGAATAAAGAGGGACTGAATGCGTTTCAAAAGGATTATCTCTTGCCTATATTCAGCAATTTTGAGTATTATCAGAACCTTGAGATGGAAATGGTCTGTGTTTGTCCTCAAAATATTCTGTGGCCATCATTGTTCAATTCTTTTCCAGCAAAAAATTATTGGGGGATAGTTTTTTGATTTATCTGTTCAGTTGCAACCAACAAATTAGGCGTAATTTTGAACGGACAGTATTGCAGTATATTTCATAAAATTTGCCAAATCGTTCTGACACAGGTATATTTAAATTTCGGGGTATTTCCCCGAGCACTTCCCGACCCAAAGTGCTCCTTGACTCACCATTCAAAGATGTAGCCACATCCTATTTTGACGTTGAAGCCATTGATTTCCTTCATCTGCCATATTTCATGTCAAAGAACGAATATATTCGAATTTATCAATAGTTTTCTTCAGATCGAATACAGTCATATAATCAGTGGCACTTTTTTAAACTTTTCAATGTACGGAATATCTTAATTAAAATAGCCATGCAGTCAACATTCTTGTAGAAATGCTTCAAAAATAGATTCCAATCGTTGAACAATAGAGTCATAACTACCTTCTGAGAAGCAGAATACCAGGATCTGCATATTCTTCACTTTAACATTATTCAAGTAATGTGGAGTGAACATGTAACGTCTTTTTATTATCGTATATATTTTACAACAATCACTTTTTAGCTTCTTATGACTAGTATAGAAACATCTATATGTCCACTTTTCAACTACGTTTTTCTTTGGAAAGCAAATTGCAATTGCTTCACGTATATTCATACAAAAATATCAAGACATTCTGACCAGTAACTCTTTTTTCCATTTTTTTGATAATGCAACATTAATTATAATCACTCTCTATTTTACTTCGATTATGTATCAAACAAGCCAAACAATCATAAATTCTTCAAACCGTATGCAGTAATATGTCTTGTAAGGGACACATACGAATAAGTGACACATCTATTAAAGTAACAGATTTGTTGGTCCCGATCTATTTGAATATATGGTGTATGTACAACCTCTGACAATAATGTTCGGTGAATGAAGTCAGAATGGCCGATCTCGCAACACTGGCGAAACAAAACGTTGCACGTGCGTAGCGGTAGGTTTTGACCATCTGCCCCCACCGTTGTTCAGTTGAGCGTCGTTTATGTTCCGTGTAACACTTGTTTTACCAAGTGCTTGTTTAGTGCGTTGGTTCTTAACTGAGAGCAGCAAAATGAACGATCAAAAGATCACTGTAAAGTTTTGTTTTCAGCTTGGCAAGAAACCAAACGAAACTCATGCGATTCTGGTACGTGTTTATGAAGATCAAGCACTATCCATGAAGTGTATGTACGCCCATTTCGAGAATGCGGGGAAAGTGTTTCCGATACCCCCATAGCTGAAGACCGATGATCTCCATCAGTGACGAAAACTCAAAAGGATGCTCATCACTTTTTTTGATAGTCGAGGCATTATCCACAAGGAATTTCTACCTAAGGGAATTACTACGAATGCTACAAGGTACATTGAAATTTTGACTAATTTCACGAAACATCTACGCAGGGTACGACCCAAGTACGCACTACAAGGTTCATGGTTGTTTTTGTTCACAACAATGCTCCCACAGCCAATATCTTCAAACAATTCGTGGCAAAAAAAGTGGTAGTGCAAATTGAATATCCACCATACTCGCCAGATCTCAATCATCCAGACTTCTCCCTATCCCCACGACGTAAACTCGCTTTGAAACGAAAGAGATCTGACGATATTCCTGACATTCAACGAAGCGTAACGATGCTTTTGAACTCCATCCCAAAAGAAAACTTCTTGCAAAATTTCCGGGACATGTATAGCATACCTTAGCGGTGCATATTTATGGAAGGTGACTATTTCGAAGGACAGTAAAGTAACTTTCGTTAATATTTCATCTACGTTAATGTTACAGGACTATTCACCGAACTTTATTGTCAAAGGATGTATTAAGCACTTATTAAGGGACAACTTGTCTGATCCTGTAGGTGTCCCATATTTGCTGGTATTACTGTAGTTACTTATTTATTTGTGCATATTAACTGAATTGAAAAACAAAAATACAACTTTTTTTTTTTAATTTAAAAGCATTAATGCATAAACTATACCAAATAGAGAATTTCATTTGAGGTAAGTCACATGGAATGGAAATGATATTAAATTTCAGAAATGTAAGAATTCTAAAGCTCTCTCATTTTCCGACTTCATTATACTTTTTCATTGCAGAACAATAGATATTAAAGAATTGTAAATGTATTAGTTTTAGGATACACCATATTACTATCACAATAGATGCAAATTAAAATATTTATTATTTCTGTTTATTATAATCTAGTACAGGATGCTGAAGGCTTTAGATTAAAGCCTTCTTCATAACTAAGACTTTTTATTTGTATACACTTGCTCTTAATAATGCAAGCATTGTTTTCCAGTTGGATGTATAAGATTTATCAGTCTACTATAACATCGTGTGTGTGTGTGAAATACTTTCTTCATATTATAATTCGGATATGTTTTACAAGCATCAGTATATAATTATAAACACAAAAAATCCATCAATTATTTTATTGAGTGTATTTAGTTTCTTATTAAATTATATTATTTACTATATTTCAAAATCAAGAACGTTTTTGTTTCAAAACTTAATGCAGAATGTTTGCTAATGCTTCTTAATAACTTTAATTTCAAGTGCAATAGTTTTAATTCTAAAACAATACATTAAATTTGTAGCCCCTGATAATTATTATTTGATTCACTCTCCATTTAAATTTAATAATATTTACTGAACTACACAGTCAAATAAATAAAAGAAGACTCCTAAACTAAATCAACATATTTTTATTCAAGTTTGAATTATTTGAATCTGAAAGTCATCTATTTTCCTTTAAGGCTACTTTCCTTACACCCGTTCTTATGTATAAGTTTCAATAATAAATTAATACATTTCTTACCGATTTTCTAAGGTTCACGTGAGTGTAATAATTGAAATTGAGAATTCTATTCTTCAGCCCGTTACCTATGCTTTCTAAGATCCCTTCCATCGCTTTTTGTATCATGTGAACTAACTGATTACTAAACTTTCTATTAAATTGTCTGCGGCTTATATATACAATCAATAATTTTATTTGTTACACTTTGCAGTTTCAACCAAATCTGCATGAATCAGGTTTCATTTTATTGAGAATATATTTTATTTCAAAAATATTAAAACAACAAAAAGTCCACCAGATGAGGGAAGGGCATAATCATGATATAGTTCAACATCACAAAAGTATGTAATCAATTTATTTCTTTCCAATCATTTTAAAATAAAATTATGAATGCTTAATTCTTTATTAAACTAATTGATATATATTATAAACGTTTATATTTTAAATGTATTTATATTTATATTGATAAGTTGAGATTGTTTTATAATCATTATGTTATGTCTTTAATGCATCATTATCTCATATATTAAAATTTTTCTCAATCTATTTGAAAAGGATTATAACTATTTTATTTAAGTCAAAATATTGTATTGTGACTCATCACATCAGTAGCATTTAAATATCAACACTTGTTCCAAAATTTTTCAAAATGCTTTCTTCCTTGACTCATATTTCGAAATTTGGAAGTAAATTTAAATGATAAATGGATCAGATTGTTCTATGTAATATTATGTTTGACTCTTCCATTTCATTTTTAAGTCTTCTATAAAACCCAGGAATAATTCAAAAAAATATTTTATAAGTATTCCTGGAACAATATAGAGCTTTCAGTTCAAAACCTTATGGGAGCCACAAAAAAATAGAAAAACAGCTATCATCAAAGTATCATGCGATGGCAAACTTTTTATGGCAATATAAGCTGGTTATTTTCATTCACTAATGCTTAATTTTGTTTGTCACTAAGCACGCCCTAAGCGCTGATTAATCCTGAAAACAAAAGCTTAACTTTTGCTGCAAATTACGTAATGGAATAGCTATGTATAATCTTTTTGATGCTCAGAGAAAACTACTGGGAGCAATAAAGAAAAGAAAAAAAATTCTCGGATTAAAAGGCAATTTTTAAGGCATATTGAGAGCTTTTTACAAATTTAAACACTTTTGGAAGAGAAAAAGCAATTATTTTGCTAAAGAGTTTTACTGATGTAGTGTGTAATGCGAACTCTGTGTTTTATGGGAATGTGTGTAAAGCATTAAACTTGGTAGATTATATAGATATATATTTTTTTTCATGATTTATATTTAAACTTACAATTACTTTTAAAATGCGAAATGTCTTATTTGGCTAATTAAATTCAAGTTTTATTTTTACCGGTGGTAAAGAGAAGTATTATATTTGTAGGAATTCACACCTCCAGGTGCATCAGCTATCTTTTTTAAAAATAATACAATTTCGTATGACTCCTTTAAGTTGGTATTACTGTTCTAGGAATAAAATCTAACGATATAAGTACAATTACATCTGTCGATATTTGGCTTTGTTACGAAAAAGTAATATACATAAAGAAATCAGTAGAACTATATATTTAAGCTAAATGTATTAATGTAAATTATTGACAGTAATAAAAATAATTAAAACGAGCCTGGAAGAAAAGCAAGATGCTTGCACACTTAATAATACTAAAATAAATTTTCTTAACATGTAATTAATAGAAACTTAATTAAGCATTTTAGAATGTAACTCACTTGAATAATTAATATAAGATATTATTAATAAGAAAAACGAACACCTATTTGTTTAGCCTATGGAAACTCAGCTTACACAACTTCCTAGGACACAGTTTGTTCGAAAGTTACATTTTCTTAAAAAAAATTTCTTGTAGTTAATTTCATATTTAAATTCCGCAATAGTGATTTTTCTAAGTGACTTAATAGAAATAGTATTAATCCAATTATATTATTGAATTAATACGTATATAGCAAAGATACTGTTTAAAATTCAAATAATGAAGGGTGAATTAGAGTGAATAAAATGTGAAATCACTCAGTTGATATTTGTTTCTAATTTTTGAGTTATTTATGAACTCAAAAATTACATCACACCTATTTGTGCCTAAATAAATTTGTAAGTGCTATATTGCGCTTGGTCATTGAGTTACTGTGATAAAATAAATACAATTGCAAATAAAATGAAGAGCAAAACACTTATTTCTTTAAAATTCATTAAAATAAATGATAATTGTAAAATTAAAATCATAGATAAAGTGGCAAAAAATGAGGTTATTTTTGACTATTAACTGATTTTAAATAATAGGCATTTTTTAACAGAAAAATTACTATTTAAAATTCAATGACTTAAATTGATGTAAGTAATAAATCAAAATTTGTTAATTTTATGGAAAATATATTTTTTATTTCAAAAATAGGCAGTCATCTTTAAAGTTATTTATTTTTACTAAGCAGTCTGATTTAAATCGAACTATAACAGATAAATCTTTCTCAAAAATGCATTATTCATTTCCAGAGAAAATACCGACTTTTAGAAAATTTAAAGGAATGTGATTTGGCACGAACTGGATCAATAAAAGTTTCAATATGGAATATGATTTTTGATACCAATTATTTCATTAGAAAGGTTCTATTCAATATAGTTAATTCTCTAAAAAATGAATCAAAGAATTAACATCGGGGCAAATGCACGTATAGAAAATTAATTATATTCAATATAATTTTTCCCACTCTCTTGACTTTCAAGGCTTTGAAAATGTTTGAAATTATTTCCATGTCAATAAAAATAATTAAAAAAAGCTAAAATGTACTAAAGTTTATGAAACAGAGAAAAATGTTTTAATTTAAAAGTAATTTTTAGTGAGTTCATATTGTAAATGTAGGAAAATAAATGAAAATTAAATTTAGATTAATGTTTTGGTCTTGATATTGTAAAAACTAAAATGAAATTGTCTTTGCGTATATACTTTCATATGTCGCTCTCTTTTTCAAAATATTTCAATATACGTGTATTGATTGAGAAACATTGCATAAAATGGAATAAAATAATTTATTTTAAAAATTCTAAATAAAAAATAAATGCTTTTTAATTAATGTAATTAATATAAATTAATAATGTAAGATAATTAATAATGTAATGAAAACTCGTTTCAGACAATCAACTTTAAATTTTCCTAGGGATAATCACCAATTATCGAATATTAAAAATACAATACGGTTTATAAAAATGAATAAAGCTATAAGTTAGTTAATTTCACCTGATGAGCCATGATTAAATATATTAAATAATTATCGTTCTGTAATAATGCCTCTATTCAATTTTATGTAGTAAGAGGTTAAAGTATGTTACAGGTATTACATTAAGAACTCACTTCAAAAAAGTCATACTCAGACGCATTTTTGTCTATAAAACTATATTGTCTCCGCTATCTTTATGTGTCTCTCGTTTATCCTCTTATTATCATGTCTAAAAGATTTAGTTTTTCATTATTTTCTCCTTTCTTTTCCATAGAATTTATTTGAGGATGAAATAATAAACACATTGACTTTTTCATTCCTTCTGCATTTTTAAAGTTTTCATATAAGAAAAAAAATTTTAAAAAATTTTATAGCTGAAAAAATAATGTAAATTACAAAAAAGAAGCCAACTAAAATGTAATGTGTGAAGGTTTTTCATATCTTGTTCTTATTTTTTGAAACATTTATTTTTCAATAAATATGCAAAATATATCTTTGATGTAAATGCTTGAAGCTTAAGACGCAAATGGATAATTAGAATTTTCAATTGCTAAGAAAATTGAAAGAATTTCTATTTCGACTTTTCATAATAATCTAAATATCTTCAAAAATACTATATAATTCGTGACTATTCATTTTAATAAATGCAACAGTAGATGTTTTTCTTTTTATAAATTGAGTCAAAATAGGAGTATTATTTTACTTGCTTGTAAAAATATAGTTCTTTTTCTCTGTATATATATATATATATAGTTTGTTCGTTATGAAACGTCTCTCTCCTTATATTTCTGTGTTTATGAGGTCATTATTTAACTTATTTATGCAGAATTATGCTTATTATGCGGATTCAAACACTCATATGAAGATTAAAACAGTCTCAAAAGATAATCAAGATTTTTTATTTAGATATCTACGCATATTTAATATTTGATTTTTAACGTATTTTATCTGTGGTAGTAATTTATGTGCATGTTTGATATAAAGTTTATATAACCTTGTGTGTGCTCATAACGAATCCAGTCAGGTTCGAGATCTATTATAAAGAAAAGTTATGGACTCTAATTATTAACCTCCATTGCTCCTATCTGGTTTTATTACATGGGCTATTTAATGAGTGTATAGTAAAGCTCTCCCTGCTGCAGTTTAACTCGTTCTCTTTAGTTGGGAATCTTTATCAAACGCTTAACTTCTAACTATCAACTTCAAAGTTAAAATTTTCACCGTTCATATATGGATTTTCTTAGTTTTATTAATCACTTTTTAATTATTATCTAATCTATTTAAGTGACGTTGTATTCAATGACAAGAATTTTCAATTCAAACAATTTCCTCTGAAAGTCTCAAAAGTAGAAGGGAAAATTGCGATATAATTCATAACATACATGCTTTTTTGAGCTATGATTAAAATGATTTTTATAATCAGAAAGTGGAATTTTCCATTACTGATTTTAATACAATTGTTTGATAAATGTTAATTGTATTCCAAAGTTATTTTTATTAAAATATTATTCTTACTTGTATTTCATTAAGTATCTATAAAGCTTACATTATCCCGAAAATAGGAATATAATGCCAGTTCACAAATGAATTAACAAAGGGCTAATGCAGTACTTACCGATCACATGGCTACGTGTTAAGAAACACCATTTT
Organism: Nephila pilipes; assembly: GCA_019974015.1. Taxonomy (NCBI): domain Eukaryota; kingdom Metazoa; phylum Arthropoda; class Arachnida; order Araneae; family Nephilidae; genus Nephila; species Nephila pilipes. The sequence continues at coordinate 140,283 of BMAW01035489.1, read as the reverse complement.
GAATTAACGACATTTCGCTGCAACGATTCTGGAGTCTGTAACATTATTGCATCCTGAGAGATTGTGATGGAGTAAGTTTTCATAATTTGGAAGTGATTTTTTCGAAAGAGTAGGGACCGAGTCGAATGTTCTTTAGATGAAGCACCGCACAGCTTATTTAGCTTCGTATAATAAAGAAATTGGTGCCACATAGTGATTAATTTTGTCAGCCCAGAAGGCATAGTTCTTAGATCTTACATTCCTAATTAAGGATAAATTTGTCTCGTCTGTCTATATTATTAGTAGCTACTATTTACTATCTTCATCATATCTGATGAGGAAACATTCGCAAAGTAAACGCTCTGTTATTTGTTTTCATGTTGCAACATCTAAGTTGAAGCGCTGAAATCTGAAATCTGTTTGGCAGTTTCTATCATATGATTTGTGAAGTAATCTTCCTACCCTGATTATAAGAGTTTTTCCTCAAGCAGTGTTTGCACATGGGTTTTTATGATTGGTTCTTCTACTATCTATGCCTTTGAATTATATAAAACGCTCAATGCACCTCATCTCTGTGTTACCATTGGTCTTTTGCAATGGTCATCTTTGCAAATATTCTGCGCAACAATTATGTGATACGTGTATCGTTGTATTACTATTTGTAGTTTTTGATTACTCTGATCAATTTGCACAGAAAATTTATGGGCTTTTTCTTTGAAACATTTCTCTGTAACCATAAATGAGACTATTCTATCGGTTTAAATCAGCACAACCTTCGAATAGCCATATCAGAAATTTAGTTTTAATTGGTTGACTGGTTTGTCCGCTAGAGATTCATATAACAAGAAGGCTTTTTTCACCATCCTGTATATTACTAATATATAATGACAATGTATTAACTAACATCAATGCATGAATCATAAAAATAAAATAAAGCGTGAAGTACCAAGAAATTACTTCAGAACAGAAGGATATTTTAGTAAAAAAAGTACAAATGGCCCCACGGGATTAATATCCTTAAATCGCAATTCAGAATGAACTGTCGTACACTTTAGCTAAAAGAGTAAAACAATTTCTTAACAGTTTTAATATAAACAATCACACAACAGACATTATACTAATAATCATGCATATTTTGTAGGAAGAGTTTTATGAATAAACTGTATATAGTTAAATATAATTATAGTCAACTCACCTGTTACATAAACACTTAAACTCATTTTAATATTCTTGTTATATTTTTTTTATAAAAACAATATCACAGTTTCTTACTTTCACGTGAAAAATAAATGCTTATTTAACTATTATTTCTTTTGAAATAATTTTCTAATGATTATATGTAAATTACAGGAACAAAATATAAGTTAAAATGAAGAATTTGCGCATTCGTTAAAACCATTTGTTGCGTTTCCGAAAATTGTTTCAAAAATTAAACACGCCAGTACCTTCAATTCAGCTTCTTCGAAACGGTCCCAATAAAGTGTTATTTGGCTGTATATTTGATATAAAATTGTTCAAAATGAACGAAAGTGTATTCTTTCATAATTTTAAACATATATCTGATGTATGTATATATAACATGCATTTGAAATCAATTTAAATTCCCTAACACTAATTGTTTTAAATAATTGTATCTTAGAAAGAAAATTTGGCTATTTATTAATTTTAGTAGCAGAAACTTCATTTTTTTTTAAAAAATAAACTGAAAGGGAAAAATTAAAAAAAAATTTTAAATAAATTCATACGTTGAAAAAATAACGTTTCCTTTTTAAATTAAACATCTAAATATCACTTTAATGACAATTAAATTGCATACTTATACAAACTTAATGTTAAATGTTTTAACGATGCAAGTCTAAAATTTTTTCTCCTTTTGGAGCGTCACTTTTGACTTAAAAAAACGTCCTACTTATTAATTTTTGTAGGAGCGCATGATTAAGTTTAAATAGTTAAAATGTTTCATATATTTCTCTAAATTTCTTAATTACACTCTTTCCACAGAAATGTAAAGTTTTATGTAAATATGTCGTAAAATACGAGTCACACTTAAGTTTTCATTTGCATAACATCACGCGTTTCTCATCTGAGTAATACTTGCATGTATGGAATGAAGACTTTTTTCCTGCAAATTATACTTTCATGAATTCTCTAGATAGAGTAATGTAATTTTTGATGGAATTTTGTTTTTTTGTATTTACCTGAAACACTTTTGAAGCTGCTTTGAAAGAAAAAAAAAATCTTGCCTATAATTTTGTACTTCGTAACAAAATGCATTCTTCAGGTATAGAATAATATATACATTATGCACCAGTTTGTATAATTATTGAAATTGTGTCTCGTTAAACATTTTCAAAAAAAAAAAACTTCTGAAATTTGGAAGGGTGACTCATTATACATATTTTTTTCATAGACCTGTAACTTTCATGATATTATCAATCGTTATAAGCGTAACAACAATCAGTTCACATATAAAAGTAATTTAAAGGATGCATTCATATTTAATTTGATTTTAATCACAAACGTTTTTTACGATACAAACGATTTATATGACTGGGATTTTTTTAAGTAAAAACCTAAAAACTGATTAATATTTTAAGAATTTGTTTAGATTTTGCAATATTTTCAGTATAAATAAACTAGCTTCATATTGTTATAACTACTTTGTATGATAACGTTTGTGTTAAATATTAAACATCAGGAATACATTAAGAATAAAATATTTCACTTTTCACTCTTTCTTTCCCTATTTATTAAAATTAGCTTAAAAATGTTTAATTCCAAAATTTAAACTTAAATTATTACATCTTTTAAATTTTTCTATTAAGTTATGATTTTCAATACTATTGGAAATAAAATTCATTCAGTCGATTACATCATACACGTTTTTCAAAACATATATTACAATTTATCACTTAAGAGAAAATTCTGAGAAAAGCTATCATTGATCTTGGCTAAATCTAACCTCAAAAATGATAAACAGATGTGTAGAACAATATCCATAGTGATGTGTTCTCAGATTTCTTTTTTTCTTAAATTCACGTTCGATTTCAACATTCCGGTAAATTTCAATCATCATCGATTTTGAGATTATCACATTTATCAATACCTCTTTGCAAAAATTTCGCCTTCGAATATAGCTAAGAGATTTACAAATATTTCCTTATGTTTTGCTGATGTAACACCGTTATACACCGTTAAACACCGTTATACCAGAAAGTATAGTAAACGAAATTATGGGATATGTAATTACTAATTTCAAAAGAAGACTTCTATTTAATACTTCCTAAATGCTATGGGTGAAAACAAGATTGATTTCATACTCATTTAATGGCTTTGTAGTCACGTAGTAATACAAATAATCTTTTTGGTGGTTCCCAGCAGATGCTACTTATTCCTTCCAAGACATATAACTTTTTTTATTCCGTTTTACATAATTAACTTCCTTTTGTAAACAAGTCACGTGGGAAAACAGAACAGCTGTGAAAATTCTCACGCTTTGTGATGTATTACTTTATGAAGAGAATAGACTTGTGTTTCTATTACATAATTGAACATAATTTGCTCCTGCCCTTACGTTCCATGCATTTCTAAAAAAAATTTAATTAAGAAATTATCATGAAGACAGGAACTTTAATGGCTGCATATTAAATTTTTATACTTTGAAATTGAAGCTCTGTTATAATTAACTTTTTAAATGATCTTAAGTTGGTTTAATATTTTAAAATGTTTTGTTGTGTTATGTGTTTCTGTTTCATTCCTTATACATCAAGAAAAATAACAAACTGAAAAATTTCCTTTACAAAATTTATGTTCAAGTATTAAAAAAGCAGTAAGGGTTTTTATAGACACCCAATTTAAATATACAAAAATATATAATACTACTCTAATTATTTATCGTATATTTTAAAACATTAAAATATAAAAAAATTAAATATAAAGAAATAAGTGCTTAAGTTATAAAATCTAATAAGTTTTTACTTTGTTTTAAATTTCGTAAAATGAAAAATTATTGTGCTAGATAATTGTAATATATATATACACATATGCATATAAATATACATATATAGTTTTATTCCTGCTTTTATTATTTTACTCTTAAATTTTAATTAAAAAATATGGATTTCATAAATAATATTTAGATACCTTTATTTTTCTTTGTATTCAAATGCAATTTCTACACAAAAAAATGAAAGAACATAATATTTTGAATTCCCATTTTGAATATTCCAACTTTAATTTTAAAAATCTACTATAATTACAAACTGTTATGGAGATATTTTATGTTTTTTTAAACTACCTAAATGTTTTTAGAAACAGAATTTTCGAATTAAAGTTCTGACAAATATAAAAATAAATTCTCAGCAGGAAACAATAAAACTATTAATTATAAATTAATTTTTTAAAAGAATATATTTTTAACTCAAAATCAAACATCTATTTCCTTTTTAATTTAAGGAATTGAGAAATAATTATTAATATTTCACACCAAAAAATTAAATTAAAGGTTTTCATTTCATTGTAAAATATTTAATTTTTTTTCTTCACTATAGTCCCTTATGTACAAAAAGTAGTTGAGATATAAAAATGGAAATAAAGAAAAGAAAAATATTTTAAATTTCAAGAAGATCTTCATAGTTGTTTTTAAGATATATATATATATATATATATATATATATATATATATATGTATGTATGTATGTATATATTGTAATGAACGGCTAAGTGAAGGAATATTTGGCGGAAAGCAAACAAAAATGGCGTAAAACAAGAATGATTTTTACTATATTTCAATTATTTTTTGAGAATTATAATTTTTATATTTTATAATTATTCAATTTTTTCAATTAAATTTTGAATATTCTAAAGAAGGTCAGTTGGATCTCGGGAGGAAAAGGCTACTTGAAACCAGTTGTTAATAAGTTTCTTAAGCCTTTGGAATATTTTTTTCCAAAAATATTTTTACTTCTGTGGCCTTTCAAGAACACGTATTAACACTTTTGAATATGACTGGAAAAATCAGATTAATTCTTTTCAGACATAGAGTTCTCTATTTAATGAATATTACTTATTCAATTAAATATGTTCTTGAAGCCCATAAAAATTAGAAGAAATTCAAGATTTTTGTAAGTGAATATAATGCATGAAAATATATTACAATAATAAATTTAAAATATATCTTGTGTTCACATTAAAACTAATTTAATGAACAAAATACTTACTGTAAGATACTGTAAAATAAATGAAAAATTGTTTTTTTCGCTGCAATATTTATCAAATTTCATGGAATAATTATCCATACATCACATGATTCTTACATACGTGTACTTAGATAAGACAATTTCAGCAGACTTTTAAGGTACTTTTTGTAGTTGTATCTATTAATACAAATATATGTTACAGGTGTAAGATGAACGGAATGAATAAGATACTTTAATCAGGAAACATACCCGTAGTGCGCTACGGACATTTTTTACTTTGTTGTCTTCCCTGCGAAATTCATACTCAAGTACTATTGAAAGTAAAGAGAGATTGAAGTATACAGTAACAATGAACATTTATTTATGACCTTGGCAATAGACTTAGTGACAAATATGTTCACTAAATTAGGAGACAGCATTAGGTGCCAATAAAAAAATTAGAAGCTTCAAAAAAGAAATTTGAAAGTATATTAATGTGAACGACTGTGTATGTAGTTAGAAAGTAAACGCATTTTGCTTCATTTGATATACATGTAACTACGTATTTTGAAGTATTGTGTTAAGCGATTGTGTGATCTTTGAATTGGTGATAGAAGTAATTTCTGCTTCCTGTTAATAGAAAATATATTGTGATTTTAAAAAGGCCTTCAATAGAAATTTAAGTTTTCTCTGAAACATTCATGCTTATTAATTACGAGGATCATTTTCCTATTGGAAAGCTATTTAATCACGTAACCATGTAATCAGCTTATAAAGTAAAACAACACGAAAGATCAAGCTTCGTGCATAATTAATTCTAGGTGGAACCATTAATGTAAAATTTCAATAGGATTGATTTTCAGTATTGGTTTAATCAGCATTGAATTTCATAGTTGTTTGAAGAAATTTTACAGATGATCTATAGCTTAATTTTAGAAGGTGTTGGTGTTTTGGTTTGCAAAAATTGCGTTAATTGATAGGATACCTAGATAATACTTTTTACTTTAATTTATTATAATTCATTTTAAATATTATTATAATATAATTCATACAAATGCTATTGTAATTCAATTAAAATATTTCTTGCAAGTAGTATGCTGGGAAAGTATTGTATAGTTCATGGACATTACGGGTTCCAGTCGAACGGATAGAAGACATCTGTTGAAAACATTTTGCGGAATGAAGTTGGCTATAACTGTTCCAAAATATAAAATAGGACATAATCCTTTCTTTTGGTTGAATATCTGAATGAACTCAGCTATTGGCCACTGAGTATCCAACCGTGGAAGGCAGTGACACCTGCAAAATAGGTCATATGGTGCAGGATATGTTCTAGGTGCCCAGGTGATGAGACTCTAAAAGATCAGAGTTCAAGAGAAACAGAATTTTGCTTGCCCATTCATCCAAGATTTGCTGTCATTAATAGGGGTCTTGCCTGAGTTAATATGGAAGCAATAATGAACAACCTGTGTAGTTTCCGCAGTGTTTATTGTTTTGTAAAGGTATGCGAAAAGCATTTACACACTTGTACGAATATGTAATAAATTTTCATATAATATATTTAAGAAACACATTGTATTAGCAAATATTTTATGCTCACAAGTCCGTAATGATTTATACTTATATAATAGCAATTGTGTTCAGATAAAAACATAACTTGGAGGAACGTTTAAAAATATAACTTGGAGGAACGTTTAAAAATATAACTTGGAGGAACGTTTAAAAATATAACTTGGAGGAACGTTTAAAAATATAACTTGGAGGAACGTTTAAAAACATAAATTAATTACGTCATACAATAAAATGCATAACTCATATTTATTCAAAAAATATTAATATTCCAAGAGTAAGTAATGTATCCTTTATATTATATATGAAAATTTCAAATATATTTTGAATGTCCATATAAAATTATTTTTCTCTAATATAACAATTGCCTTTATAAATTAAATAATGCATTGCTTTATTCTTGAGACTTTTACGAAACATAATGCTTTGGTACTGTGTTCCCAAACGTAAACATTCAGTATAACATTAACATTTAAAATAAAATAAGTTTTTATCTTACAATCCTATCTATTTGATCCCAATGGATCTCATTTTTATAGTGAAGAAACAAGTATCTCTCATTTTATAATGTTTTTCACCTTTTTGTAATTAACTCTACTGATAAATTTCCGTTTGAATTGATACTTTTCTGGGTGTGAATAAAAGTATCAGTAATTGGATCAATTAGAAAATAAAATGTAGATCACAAAATATATGAATTCATATCTTCGTAATCTGAAGAGAAAATTATTTTGCTCTCCATGTATTGAGTACAAAGTATTTTTCATTTCTTTATTCAATCATTGCTATTGTTTATGTTTGTATTCTAAGATTTTTTTTTTCTTCATTTTATTCAGTTTGAATTAAGAGAACATTTGTTTCCATACGATTATCGCCCCCATGTTAGTTTAGGAAATAATAATTTATTTCTACATATTCTGACATGTGATCCCATCTTTCATTATTCACTTCAAGACAGATTTCACCATATTAAATCAATACGAAGTCATTAGCATTACTTTATATTTTAGTAATTCGTTTCAACTTATCTTAGTGGGCTCGTTAGCATAGTGAGTACAGATACGAAATCGCAACCGGTTCTGTTTCCGTTGAGTAGTGGTTTCAAATTCTGGTGCCACTAAAGATACAGCGTGTTCAGGGGCTGTAGCAAGTTAAATCAATAGAAGCTCCATGTCCTTCCATTGGCTTTGTGTAGAAGTTTGAAGAAGCTGGTACAATATTAGGTGTCGTCCTCAATATTTTAGTCCAGAATTAGAAGTAGCCAATAGCCCTTATATTGATCTTAAAAGAGACGTAATTGAAAACAATCCTTAAAAGCCAGTTCATATAAAAATGGAATATGAAGAAACCGATCCGTCTGACTCTAAAATAAGCGTTTAATTTATTTTTCTAAGCATTTACCATTGACTAAATGGAACAAATGATACAAGTGGGCTCATAATTTTTATATTTACAATAAACTACTTTATCTATGGAAAACTTTCTCTGCCATGCAAAAGTAATAACAATAATACGGATTATTAAAAAAGCGTTATTCATTTTTGTAATTAATTTAGACTTCCTTTTGCTTTATGAGTTTAAACTCTAATTATAATATCTATGTTTTATAATGATAAAAAAAACTAATAAAATTATGTTAAAATAAGTTTAGGCTTTTGTCTCTTACACAAACAAGAAGACATTTTTCAATGGTTTTTTTTGCTACTTTTCGAGTTATTAGAAATTATTCCACTTACTATTCGAAACCAATTCATTATTTCTTGTTACCAGTCACGATTAAAATAAATGCAAAGACTCCTATTAAAAACTGATAAATCATAATTTTTAAATTTGGAAAGTACTGTTCCTAGGGCAAGTATCTGAATCATACGTTTCATGTTAAAATCAGATATCCTTAAAAGTTTTGATTACCAGAAATTTAAATAATGACAATCAAGGAAATAAACCTATTTTTAATGGCAAAATGTTAATATTTTTATTAAAAACATTATCCTAGAATAAGATGTTACAAATCATAGAAATAATATGAGCACCAAATTGTGGAATCGCTTGTTCATTCTCATTAATTAGAAAAATGGAATTATTGATATTGATTCAAAACCTTTGTCCGGACATTATTTTCAAAATTTAACCAAAATCAAATTTCCAAACTGACTTGAGATTATAAAAAAATACATTTTAAATAAAATTAGTCCGATTCAAAGCTATTTTTTTTCTGTCAAACTTAAAGGAACAATATTCACATCAAAGATCAAGTGTGTTCACGAAAAATGGCTCATCAAATTAAACGCATTAATTACATAGGAATTCAATTCTGATTATTTTCTGTTTACTTCTATTTTTTTTCTTACAAAGAGTTTATTAAAATTTGTAAAGTTTTGAATAAAAAAATCAAGTACTTCAATAATTTTTTTTGTATCAGTAATGCATTATTAATAAATATATGCAGCCTATATTATAATGTTCCATAGCAATTATTCATGTATACGATGATTTATTTGAATAAATTTCATATAGAATTTATATACTTGTTGAAATTCTCGATTCCTTTAACAAATATATTAATTATATTTGCTTCATATTCACCATAAAATGATCCATGAAATATTTTGTAAATCTAATGTTTGATGTTGGAATTTCATTCCTTTTTCCGAGACATTTATAAATTCTTCTTAAATATTTCAAGAAACATTTATCGCATGAAGAAATATTTTATATATTATGTTTATGCTATAGTTGTACTTTTTGAAAATATTCGGAAATCCTCTTATTTTAGAAAATCCGTTTTCATAAGTCACTTTGAGATATGTCGTTAAAATGTGATTATAATATATTTTAAAATATTTTAAAATGTATTTAACTTTTTTTAAAGAAAAAGAAGTAGTAAATGATTGCTATGATTGTAGGCATAAAATTTTGAAAATTGAACTTATTTTTCTTAGTACATTGAACAAATATGATTTTTTCATGCAGTCTATCAATGTATACAAACTATTCTATGCACGAGAAGAATTTTACTATTTGAAATAAAAGATAAATTTTATTTTAATGCACAAATATCTATGATATAAGAAGAAGAACAATATGTTAGAAACATAATGCTTTAAGCATTTTCTGAGTTTAAATGTTTTATTAATACATCGACTATTCTGTGTGTGATTGCTTGAAGAGCTGAAAAAATTTCGCATTTTGTATCATTCACTTTTGAAATCAAATACAAAATAATTTATTCAAAATAAAAATAATATTTAACAACGTAAATACTAATCCAATCTAAACACACACATATACATTTTTGTACACACACACACACACACACACAGATATATATATATATATATATATATATATATATATATATATATATATA
>BMAW01035489.1:107801-130178 GCA_019974015.1 Nephila pilipes | reverse complement strand
ATATATATATATATATATATATATATATATATATATATATATATATATATATAATTGTTGGTGTTGACTTGAAGAAGAAAGCATTTTTATGAATTAAAATGTGAATAAATCTAATTATAAGTCATAATTACACTACAAACTTAATTGTCCAGGCCTTCAAGAATCACATGGAAAATACTTCTACCAAATTATAACATAATACACTGGTTATCATAAATTAAGGAAAATTCACAAAAATCGCGATAACTCAAGAAATTACACATGGAATTTTATGAAACTTACCCACAATATACAACACATAGTAAGGTATTAAACAACATAAAAAGAAATTATCAGACATTAATAGTAGTATAGAAATTAGCACATGTATAAAATAAACAAATTGGAAGTATCGGTTTTCAATAGAAAAAGTACCTTTAATATGGAATATGATTGCCTCTAGAAGCAATACAGCACAAACAGCGATGTGTGATGCTTTCAATTATGCGGTCTATCAGTTCAATAGGAAGTGAGAGCCATTGCTCTTGTAAAGCAGATGCAAGCGCGGCAAGGGTCTGAGGGGGCGGATTGATGGCAGATACACGCCTCCCTAGAGCATCCCAAACGTGCTCGATAGGATTCAAGTCCGGGGATCGAGCTGGCCACTCCATGCGCGTAATTGTTTCCTGTTGAAGATAATCATCAACAATGCGAGCTCTGTGTGGTCTTGCATTATCGTCCTGTAACAGGAAGCAATCACCAATCGCCCCGGCATATGGGCGCACATAAGCATCAAGGATGTTGTCTCGATAAACCTGAGCATTCACGGTTCCCCTTGGAAAGACATGGAGGTCTGTGCGCCCTCCTAAGGATATGCCTCCCCAAACACAGACACTGCCTCTTCCGTATGCATCTCTTTCACGGATGTTTGATGGATGATAACGGGTCCCAGGTTCTCTCCATATCAAATAACGTCTACTGTCACTTTCTAGACTAAACCTGGACTCATCCGTAAAGAGAACAGGCCTCCATTGATCTGACGTCCAGTGGACATGTTGTCGGGCCCACTGCAAACGGTCTCTCCTATGGCGTGATGTGAGCGGCACGCAAATGGCTGGTCGTCTCGCATACAGACCACCTTCGTGGAGCCTTCTGCGCACAGTTGACGTTGACACCAACCTTCCGGTGGCTGCAGCAAGAGAGGATCTAAGATATGTCGGAGTAGCGGTTCTATTCCTGCGTGCACTTAATGTCAAATATCGGTCATCGGCACTGGTCGTAACAGTTGGCCGTCCTTGACTGAACCTCCTAGATGCCGAATCTGTGGTTTGAAATTGCCTCCAAAGTCTATGAACCACAGATGGACTCACATTTAGCCATCTGGCCACTTCTGATTGACTCTGCCCTGCCTCTAGTCTCCCGATGGCTCTCCATCGTAGTTCTTCAGGCAAATGATGCCTAGAGGTCATTATTACGAATTGGCTATCTCAGATTTTCAATGTCGCAATCACAGTAAAATTTGTGTGCTTTCTCTCAAACTTGGACTTTAAAGCTCCAGGCAGATGACGTAAGCCGAGTGCAGCGTCACTAATTTGCATATTGCAATTTTACTCAGCTACTCTTAGTGGACAACATATGCAAATTTTGCACGGTTTGGCTTACTTTTGAAAGAGTTATCGCTATTTTTGTGATTTTTCCTTAATTTATGATAACCAGTGTATATGAAATACCAATTTTTAGATATCAACTTTTAAAAATTGTAATTTTACTAAAAATTCATTAAGAAAACAAATTATAAAATAATTAATACTAATAGTCTTAAAAACTTATAGTCGTGTACACACAACATATCAATAATAAATTGATCATAATGATAGTTATAGTCACAAAAAGGATCAGTTATGATTAAAAGAAATAAAATTAGTTTTAGAAAAGTTGTTGATGTAATGTAGCATATAATTACTGACATTTCTAAAAATGTGGGGCCATCAAGTTAAAAAATTTGATTGCTTATACATTTATTTTTTTCTTCTTATTACTTATAACTCCTGTGCATAAAAAATTAGTGCATCAAGCGAAAGGTTAAATGTAAAACCATTACTATATAAAAATTGAAATATTAGATTTTTTGGTCATTTTTAGGATGCCAAGTCCGTTTAAGATATTTTAAAGAATAGTTTATTCGAAAATTGCTCTTACTTTATGTAACGTTGTATACGCTCTAGCAATGAATACAAAAAATCATATTATTTAATTGCTTTAATTTTAATATTAAGATATAAAATAAATGTAAGCAACTTATTGATTATCATTAATAGTAAATTATGTACTTGAAACGATAAAAATTAATATTATTAATAAGTCTTTGGAAAGACATTTGAAGATAAAAAATTTTGGACAACACACATTTCTCATCTGAATTACAAATCAGAAAATTAGTTTTAATTACATTGCAAGCTATATATTTGACATTTTACTCGTTTTGATATTATTCAATTTATTATTTTAATTATTTTGATCACAATGTTAAATATCATCTTATTGGTTACCGAACTAATTAAATAGTGGAAAGTTTAGGTAGCAACAATTTGGGTTTCGTATTTTTATCCTGTTATTTTAATTACCAATAGAAGATGAATATATTTAGAGAATTTCAAAGCTACCATCTCAATGAAATATAAGAATAGTCATTTGGACTTAAAATTTAATTATATTTTAGGAATAAATGCGAAACGAGTCTTTATTACGGTTTTGAAACTAAAATATTTTCTATCATATATACTCAATTTGGTATTACATTGATTTAGTATATATAGAGTAAATTGCTGCTAATTTTTTACAAAAATGTAGTATTTAATAGAAAAGTAAAACTTTTGAATCTAGACATATTTCTCTGAAATCATACATGGAATAAATTATTTAAAATCAACATATGATGTATATACGAAATGGTGTGTGAAAGAACTTCCTTCTTCATTTCTTAACGCCAAAATAAACAATTATGCTTCGTATAATGTGATGAGTTTCCCCAGTGAATCTCTCAAAAGTGTCTCTGTAATCTTAAAAAATATTCAGAAGTCGTTATAACTTAAATGTATAACAATATTCGAATTTACCCTTCTACTACGTTCAGGTAAATATTTAAGTTAAATAATAAGAAAAGCAAATATACCTATAAATTATGAATGTGTAAATTATCAAACAGACTGATACTCGTAATTTGATTAAATAAGGATAAATATTGAAAATACACTTTTTTACTGTACGAAACTTTGTTGAATAAATGGAAGCTTCTGTGTGTTCCGCAAAAGTGCATTAAATCACCAAATCACAGGAATGTAAGAGTAAATAAAAGGTTCTGATTTTTAAATTTTTATTTTCAAATATCTTGTAAATGATTAATATGTTATATTTTAAGTAATAAATATTAATATTAACGTTTTTAGTGGGTGGGAATTAAATTAACCTTAGTGTTAAAGATACATTGGCATGAAAAAACGATGTGCTCATAATTATTAATTAAACAATGCATTGTTATCTACGTCAGAAGTGTAAATTAAAGTCATATTTGACTGGTAGTAACTAATATTTAAAGCTTCAGATAAAATTACTCTCCAATGAGATTTATAATCATATGAATAATATATATATATATAAAACAGGAACATAATGTCTTCAAAGTGAGGCGAACAGAAAAGTTACTCTTGCATGAAAAAAGAACAACACGCGGTGTAGAGCAAGCAGAATTACAAACAAAAAAAATCATTAATATATTACTGTAAATAGTAGCAATATTTCGTTAGTGCTATTTTACAGCAGGTTTTACTGCAATATATATATATATATATATATATATAATCTAATATAATATAATATTAAATAAATACATATTGTTATGAAAGTGAGTTAATGCTTCCCGGCAACGCTTTTTTAACGAAAAAGACATATTCACAGATATGTCACCAGTCAGCAAAAGATAGCTTAAGCAATCGACCCCTTCACCTTGGAGACGAATTTGGCGACTTGCTGAGAAACTTGTCGACTTTGGCGACAAAAGCAGCCTAAGTGATAAACCGAATGGGAAAAAAGGGACTTATCGTGAATTTTCCTACGTGACGTCGAGCCTGGCTGGAAATGTATAAATACGCCATAAACTACAGTTGGATAATCCGTCTGTGGAGGAATAGGTTTGTGTGCGGAATTAGTCGTTTGTGAAGTTGGCTTTGTAGATCGATGAGGATATCGTAGCTGAGTGAATATGCTGGATATTCGGTCTGAATTTAGCGGAACTGTTACGGAACAGTCATTGGAGACTTTTCTGTAACAGTTCCTCTAGATACAGAGTCTATCTTTGGAAATTCTGTTGAGGTGATCGATCGATGCATAGACGGAACATTGATTGTATTTGAAGAGTAATAATCTGTGGAGGAGAACGTTACTGTGCAATAACTGTGACTGTACTTAATGTTGGTTTCGTTCCAGTATTTATTTCATTGATTGTGAAAGTGCTGTGTATCTGTTATTGTCGAAATTGCGCTACCTGTGAGTCGTCCTGAAGAGAACGAATAAATCGACATTCGTTGATATCCTCCGAGTTGGTAGTGATTTTCACTCCCGTGCGCACATGCAAAGAGGAAAAAATAATTTTTCTTTACTATATATATATATATATATATATATATGTGTGTGTGTGTGTGTGTGTGTGCGTGCGTGCGTTTGATTTCGTACTTAAGAGGAGGATTAAATTATAACTTATCCTGAACTGTATATCCCCTTTAATTTATGTTTTCCTGCCATAAGAATTCGTGTTTAGTGCTAAATAGTTATTATTTTGTCATCAGAGATCACCAAATCTTAAAATTATAATCACATCAATTTCCTCTAGCTTAAACGTAATGTAAAAAATGTTACTTTGCAATAACTAAACATTCCAACTCCAAATTTCTTCAGTCTGATGCTGGTTTGCAATACCGAAATTTATAAAATCCACGTAGAGAAGTCTTACAGTAGCCGCGAATAACATATTTCTCTCTATGCATAAAATAAGGATGCCGTAATACAAACGGCGCATCACTGAATCATATCATGATCACTGAATACCATGATTACTGAACTACCACTGCCACAAGGGCAGAAGAGAGATATCACCAGACATTTGTTGCACATAAACATTATAAATGCTTTGATAGATTATTTCATTATAAATGTTTTCAAAAGATATTTGAAGTTTCCACTTTCGAAGTGAACTTTGTGTTGTGCCGGAAGATCATGTTTGGGATCATGCAGTACCGAATGATTATATGATCAATTCATCCTGAATGAGCACTAACCATTCTTGCAACCACATCCATTTCATACGTCGCTGACATTTCATGCACAACAGGATTAAGTGCTCCCCAAAGTAGAGAATCCGGAGTTGCTTAAATTAGGAAAACGTGAGAACCTCGGCATCCGTTCCACTATGCCCAATAAATCATTGATCAAACTACATATTTCAATCATTTGCTCAGGCATCTCTTGTCGACTGTCCTCATATACCTGTAACATCTTATAGACCCAATTTCGAAGACATTATGATACAAATGCAAAAACAAATGGTGGGCCGGTAAATGTTCCTATTGAAAATGTTCTCAATACAGTCATTGAGCAGCTCGTGCGTTGCAACGCTTAATCTTAAGTGTGAGCTTGACAACTCCTTGTCCGTATAACGTTGTAAGAACAAGGTGGCTACTGTTATAAGGACGAACAATCGGATATTTTCTCTCCAATACTCTCGTGAATCACTTATAACTTTTCCTGTCATGATTGCATGTAATTCTAAGTTGTTTTATTGAGCTCTAACCTCTCAGAACTAGTCAAAATAGAATACAAAAAGAAAAAAAAACCTAATAAACAGCCGTAACAATGAGATAAGTTGCTTTTATATACACAAATTTGAAAAAAGGTAAAACTTCTATAGTAAAAATAGAACTTAACACTGAAAAAAGTTATGGAGCAGAAATTACAACATAAATTATTAAGCTTCTATTTATCCATGTGGACTCAAAGTATGGTATTTGAATTGAAAAACATGGTGTATTTTAAAACAAAAAGATAAAAATTCATTTTAAAGTAACTATAATATTGGTAAAAGTAGGGAAGTTGAAATATTTAGTAGATTTTGAGTCAAAGATATAAAAGAAAAGACACAAATAAATAAGAAATAATACCAAATATTTGTGAATTAATTAAAAAAGTATGTTATAACAATAGAAATATTAAGTACTTTACTTTTGGATTAAGGCAAAAAAAGAAATAAGTACACTAAAAGATTAACAAACTAAAAATAGCAAAATCGATAGCCAAAGAATATATATTATTAATATTTTACTATCTGATTTGCGTCAATAACACTATCGCTTCACTATATGTGATAGCGTCTGAATTTACTTTCAACGCACTACGTGATGGTGTTTTTCAATGTATTGTCTTTTATGTTAAGCCTCTTTAATCTATTACATTCGGTACTGCGACTACACCGGAATAGCGAATTTGCCAAATTATTAAGCAGGATATATTTTTAATTTTTTTTTCCAAACATAAATTACTTTAGATAATTATTTTCGCTGTTAAAACATATATTCACTGTGTTTACGTACATTTTGAATCTGTGTAGATTATATAAATATTCAATAAAGTATCTCGTCATTCTGACAATTACAAAATTAATTTAATTGAACCTGAATTTATTTAAACATTTTCGTTTTGATCACAAAAAAAAGCACTAAAGAAAAATTAATACAATACCGTGAAAATTAATACAATTTGTGATGAGCTACACTTGTCATTTGTTAACACTTTTGAATTTTAAATTTTATTCGCACTTGAAGAACACCTGCTGAGCTTCTGGCTTCTACAACATTTAACTGTACAGCATATTGTAGATTCACTCATTTGTAATATCGTGCAAGTTTGATATGTAATCCAAAAGAAAAAGGACAGTGAATGAAAATTGACAATTACCCTAAACACTGGACGAAAATTCAAATTGCGCTTTGTCTGTAAAGGTCAACAAATTTCTCATTTCACACGAAAAATTGTGAAAGAGAATGAGGGGTGTCGGTTTACTGAATATGCTAAGCTATAGGATGCCGAATTAAGGAGAAGTTGTTTATATAAAACATGATAAAGAGTTATACACTAAAAAGTTTAAACATTTTTTAGTAACTTACCTAGTAATTAAATAGAGTTAAAAAATGCCGAAATTCATCTAAATAAAAAACATAAAATAACAGATTTAAAAAATGTAGAATTTCTCACTTTTAATGAGGTATATTTTGTTTTGAAGTATTCATTTGAGACGCATTATATGGCTTGGGTTGTGAAAAATTCTCAAGAAGAACCAGAAATTAACTTGTTTACATAAGATTTTAACTTCTATTTATTATTTAAGAATCTAATTGTAATTAATTATATATTTGATTTACAATCATATACTAAATTTGAGTTCAAATAATAAGTTAAATTAAAATATTCTCGAAAAAAGAAGAAGAAAACAATTTTTTGAATCATTTGATCCTATGTATTACTGTTTGTTTAATATAAGATCATGACGATACAAACATGTAGCTGCGATAGCCCAGAAATCTTAGTCACGAAAACGCGGTCTGTGTCGTTTCGAACGAGTCGTTGGTTCAAGGCCTGATGCCACTAACGTCTCATAGTATAGCGAGGAAGATGTAAATTATTGCTGCAGCAAATATTAGAAACCACGTTTGTCCGATATTAATTGCTGTTTTGTAATACTCGACCTTCCTTTGATGGAACAGAATATTGTACCTAATTTTTACAAAGATTTTTAATACGATTAGTATAAATAGTATTTTTGGTGAAAAACATTGCTTTATCTTCCAATTAAAAAAGATACAATAATATTAATCTAATAGCTATTACTTTCATTTTCCAAAAAGACATGACGCACATATCACTCTGTAGTTTTAGAATTAAATTGCATGATCAATTTTACTTGAACAAGTCATGTGTAGTACTAAAGGAATGCCACAACTCGCGCGTTTTGTGAAGTAATACGTTATAAATTTAATAATTTTACTTTTTTTGTTTTTAAATACATATTTCCATATTATAAAATGGTTTTTCTATGATATTTTTGAAATCATTTTTTAAAAATTTAATCTACGAGCACCATTTTGCATAAAGATAAGATTTCAATTACTTTAAATTATTTTATATAATTTCTGAGTCAACATTTTACTCCGGAAAAAGAAAGTTCAATTTCATAGTTTCGTATCAATTCGAAATTAAGTTTAAAAATCATAAAGAAAAATGTTCAAATATAAATATCCAAAAAAATAGTTTGGAGCAATATTTTTTTTAAATAAAATTCATACTTAATTTGATGTTAAAATACTAATATACGTAAAAAATATAAATATATTAAATGGAATCTGGAACTGCTATTACAATTGTGTATTGATTGTAACAATCATATCATTTGAACTCGTAACTCATTATTTCTCAAATTAAATACATTTGTAATTTTAAGATTTGGAGATAGAGAAATAACGTTTTTTTTCCTAATCATTATACGTTCTATATACAATGTTCCTTATGTGTGAGTTTACTAATGAGTAACTTAGTTTCTGTATTAATTTCTTGATATTAATAAAATAGGGGCAACGATAGCAGTTTAAATTAATTTTTTTCTTCAAAATATATTGGAAAATTCGTTACATATATATATATATATATATATATATATATATACTAGCTGATACCCTCCGCTTCGCTGGGTGCACGATAATAACATATTTCGCAACCTACACGTAAAATATCAAGAAAATTTTCGATTTTTCAGCGATAATGATAATCTAAATTTAAAGTTTAAGAAATTTATTGTCTTTAATGATGGTTATCCACCCCTTTCAAAATTGTGAGAAAAATAAAAAGAAAAAGTAGACAAGTAATAGATAAATCCATATATATATATATATAGTTATAAAAAAATCTTTCTTTAATTCAAAATACACAGTTTTCTGAATCGATATTTAGAATTACAAGCAAAGTTGGAAATAATGAAAACTAACTCCACAAGCTTAAATTTTTAATTTATCATTATTCAGGTTTATGTATAAATTTGAAGAAAAAATAATATGTAAATATTGTTCAAAAATTTCATAAATCATTTTTAACAATTGTTAACATTTATTGGTTATGCATTTCAATTACAAAATTTGTTTCGGGAAATGTAGAAACGTTTATAAGATGGTAAAAATAGCTCTGTTCATTTCATGTGAAAACATTACTCAAGTTTTGTTTTATAAAGTTTTATGAAATTTTCCATATTCTGATGATCTTAATTAATGGTGAATGGACAATAATGATTTTGAAATTTTTTACTAAAGTAGATGTTTCATTATGTCCTTAAGCATGAGCTTAATACAAAGTACTTAAGTCCTTTTTCAAGACAGTATGAATGAGTTTCAAAATATAAATACATGACAGCTTAAAATTATTTAATTACTCGTACATTGTGTTTAATTTCATAACTCTAGGTTATCAGGCAAATATGAATTTTAGACAATACTTTGTATATTATGAATAAATACCATAAAATAATTAATTCCTATTAAAAATATTCTTCTCATCAGTGACTAAATTTGAAATAGATTAAACGTAATCTGATTAGTTTTGATCAGATTTTAAACAAGACAAATATATTTATAACTAATTTCATTATGAATAAGCTGTTGGACAACATTAGTCTTTATACGTACAAAACACAAATCTAGTTGGGGATAATCAAAATTAAGCTCTTTTTATCCAAATGTTATTCAAGTTTAGTGTCTCATAATTTTAATAACTTTTTATTGCATTTCAAACGAAAAATTAATTTTCAATTTAAAATAAATAAATAACAGGAACATAATTTCATTTTATGGAAATCATGATTAAATATATAATAGAGCAAGCTAATATTCCACGAATTAAAAATTTAAATTTTATTTTTGTATGTTTACTACATATTTCTAAGATTAATCTGATCATTCTCGATTTTTTATTTACTCAAACATTTGCAGAGTTATTGGAAATAAATTTCATCTTTCATAATTTAATCAGCATATTTTAATAAACTTAATTAAAACAATAGCATTAAAATATTTTTATTTAACATTCATAAAATTTGATTGAAGAAAATAAGCAAAATATATATTGAGATGTAAAGTCAAAATTAATAATGAAGCTTTATCTTTAATGAATGCATAAAATTATATATTAAGCGCAAAAGTGTAAAAAAGTATAATAAGTATGAATAACACTTTTTCGCCCAAATTATTTTATGTTTATTCATAGCATTATATCTCAATTAAATGGAAATTCCTTTGTTCCTTTATATATACTTGTAAAAATATCAGTACACTCGTGTATTATTATAGAATATATTTTGATTATAAATATTATATTATTTTGACTAAATATTCTGAAAAAGATATGCTGTGATACGCAGACAAAAAAACAATCATTGATTAAAAATGGGAGCATAGAACTTTTACATTTTGTCTATATTTTATATGGAGAATTCTTTCTCCAACGAACTCGGAATTTCTTAAAGTAAAATAGCAGACATACAGATTGTTTCATTTTTCTTTATACGTGTATTTTTTTCGGCATTTTTTCATGTGTTCGTGTAATATTTCTTCAGTATACCATTTGCTTTCAGAATTGATTGAATGGAAGGGTCTTTTTGGTATTCTTTGATCTTAATACTGGGTTTTCGATCATAAACATTAACCAAACGTAAACAACGGACAGTTGAAGAGTTTAAAGTAGAATGGAATCATGTTTTTCTTTTCTTTTATTTTTCACTACAAATCTCCTTTCTTTTACAGGAAAAAAAAGTTAATCGAACGGATTAATATTTTTTTTTATTTTACTTTACTTCAAAATTGCGAGATAAATTCTCTTTTGAAGTACCCTGGAATTCGTTTCTCGCTGAGAATAGAGAAATTGATCATTTAGTTTCTAGAATATTTTTTGATCGTGAATTACTAGAGGTTTCGTTTATCAGTAATAAAAAACAAGCTTTTTTTTTTTTTTTTTTTTCTGGACTCATAATATTTCCTTTGCTTTTTTTAATAACACGTGATTTCATAAAACAAATTTGGCTGAAATTTTACAACTTCCATTGATGTGTTATTTTTTTTTTAAATTCCATCTCAGTTTGAAGTAAGTATATTTACTTTTATTAGTTTATCTTTCTACCTTTTTCTGATATAAATGCTAATGTTTTGATATTATCAGTCACGTTGTATTTTCTTATATAAAGTTTTAAAAATAATAACAGTAATGATAAATATATTATCTTAAATAAACATATAAGGTGCAGTATGCCCCATATCAAGAATTACGATTAATAAACGTTAATAATATTTTCATAATCCTCAAGATTGACACTATTTGATTATTTCTAAATAAGCTACAAGTTTAAGTAATTCTATATCTAATAATTGAATTGATGCGATTATAATAAAATTTAACTTTTAGAGTCCTCTTGAACACTTAGCAGATTACCGTAAATGCTTTCAAAGCAAATTAACACCCATACACTCGTACAAGACTGTATTTCTACAATTGAATTTCAGAATATGATAAAATAATAATGTAATCAATAAACATTAAACTAATATTTAAAAGTTTTTTATTTATAAAACAATAAAAAAGCTATTCGGTAAAAATATAGAATTAGAAATTAGAATATAAGTATTGAATTCTTTACTCTTGCTATATTATACTTTATCTAAAATAAAAAGCTCTTATTCCACATATTGTTTGCTCACTTCTCATACTTAGTAATTGCTACCACCAAACAAAAAAAAAATCTGAAAGTTTCAAAAGTAAAACAACATTTCAAATAAAAAGGTTTAATGCATCCTTTTTAATCTCATTTTGATGAAACTAACAATTAAAAAAATAATATGATTATACTATATTCCTCCCTCAATAAAAACGGTTCTTCAAAAATATTTGTTGCAATTCTCAACTATTTTAATGCATTATCCATGAAATATATCTCTTCAATCGAAGAAGATTTCAAGCGTAATATTATATAAATATTTTACTACTTTATTATATAAATATTTTATGTATTATATATTTATTAGAAATCTTATTCTTAAATTTGCAACTGTAAAGTTTATTGTTGTCAGTTTCAATAACGTTGAAAACAGATTACGTGTCTGAAAAAATAATTTTAGCTTTATTATAAATATATGTTTAATATTATGTAACAATAATCGTAAACGATATCTTTGAAAAATCTATTTAAAAAGACGTTTTTCATCCTATAATGAGTGAAATATTTTCATATGATTTATTTATTTAGGTAATTTATCCATCGTAATTAAAGTGTTTTGCAATTTAATTAGAATGGTAAGTATACCTATTTAATGTGTATTCGACACACCGAAAACAATTATTTAATTTTTTCAGAAATTTTTAGATGCGATCTGACAGTGAAATAAACTTAAGCAGTATGGAGAAAGAGATAGTATTTATGAATTGTAATCAAATAAAGAAATAATTTGCAAAAATCTAAGACCGTATTTAAAATTAATAAATGCTACTTCTTAAATATTTTAATTTTGTAAGATATTTATTGATAGAATTTTAAGTGAATATTTGGAAACTCTTGGTCTTTATATACACTAACCAAATTGAAAATAACTTGGTTTAATTCATCAAAGTTTTTTAATAAATATTTCATTTTTGAATTTATCTTTGTTTTAGAGAAAAAAATTTGTTTAATATTTTTTCATTTATGAAATTGTCACTTATGAAGAAAGCAAAGCGAATTTTTTTCTACTCATAATATAACTATATCTGGATCAAAACTTTAAAAGTTCTTTTCTCAAATTTTAAAGACCTCATTTGAGTTGAAAATTTCCATACTGAATTTTTTGGATAACAATACAATAGTTTAATTATATTTAATAGAAATTAAAATAAATTGATTCAAATTAATTATTTAAAAAGATAAATTTTACTCATGTAATTATAATAATAATGTAAATCCTGATAGTATGTAGCCCGGCTGGCTCAGTTGTTTGTATATGAGACTTATTCCTGGGGTCGGGGGCTTGAGCCCCACGTTGGGTGGAAGGTTACTTATACTAACTTTTTTTATGGGTTGTCTTCTACTCACAATATGACTATAATTGGGTTAAAACTTTTAAAGGTTTTTCTCACATTTTAAAGCAATCAATTTAGCTGAAATTTTCTATACACGTTTGTTTTGGGTGATAATACGGTAATTGAATTATAATTAATAAAAATTAATTAATTAAACCTAATTATTGGAAGAATAATATTTTTTCTAAAAATTTAAATTGTTTACAACATCACAGTTCCCTTTCGCTATTAAAACTTAAGGTATTAAAAATGTACGTTACGCAAAGTGAGAAGTTTGAAAGAAATTTCATGTCTTAAAATTCGTATTTTATTCTGTATTATTTCACATAAACTGTACTTCTGTTTTAGATAATAAGAGAAAAAATACATTTATTCCTTCTTTAAATACAATATTCATACTTTAAAATAAATAAAATCTGTACTATAATGCATTTGGAAAAAAATTATCTGATGCACCAAATATATTGAATTTCATGTAAAAATACTTGATAAAAAAGATTTAGACCTGCTTAGGTTACATTAAATTTTTTTTTATGACTCAAAGTTTATGAAGCTTGACGATTAAAATATTTAGCGCAAGTTTAGAAAAAGATAGAAAAAAACATATAATAAAATTTCTTTTATGTACTTTATAAATAAGTTTGATCTGATTTCTATACAGCATCAAAAGTGTAAACTTATATTTTTTTTGATGGCGTGTTATTGATAGTATGAGCAAGTATGTCATGGATACGCTATTAAATAAGAATCTTTCTTATAGGAAAAATAGGCTAAAAATCGTATAGCATGCCTGATACAACAACCTTTATAATGCTGAATGCCGTTGAGTATAGAGACTATTGAGGTTGAGATATCCTGGATGTGACACATGAATAGGAATGTCTTAAAGTCTGTGCTATATTTCCTGACCAAGTATTTCCTGAACTAGATGGAATTTCTTAAGCAGTGTCTTTTCTGTAATCATAGCCATTTGATTAAGAGCTTAAGGAATAATAACTGGTGCAGGATAAGGAAAGAAAAAATAATAATATTAGGTGAATTTACTAAATAAGTAAAGTTAATTAATAGTATGTTTTACAAAAATAAAGATTTTTATTACATAATACTCTTTATGTATGTATATATATATATGTGTGTGTGTATGTGTGTTTTTTGTGTAAATCACGTATTCTAAATATTTTTTTAAAGAACTTTCCTAAAATACTTTATGCACTTAATTAGGAAATAATGTGTCTCATTTATCGTAACTGCCTCATGTGTGTTATACTTTAATACCAAAATATAATTAATTATGAGCAATATATATATTCTCAGGAAACTTATGATAAAACCATACAAGAACATAATTATCATATTCTGTCACAATTGAAATGATTTACTCTCATAATACCGATTCACCCTCAGAGTAAGGCTGATAAAGTTCCACAGTCCTGGTGGGGAGTTTCAGTCTTTTTTAATAAAATACCAATTCATCTAAGACTAATAGAGATTTGTTCAATATCAGTCATGTCAGACAGATTATAAGAACTGTTACTATACTTAATAAAATTAAGATTCATAGGTTTCTTTATATATTGATTTTAAGGTATTGAAACTCCTAATGAAATACGTGTGACGTCTTTTCTTCTTTACCAGAGTGCAACATTAAGATGGCCTTAACTAATCTCCCTAAAAGGTTCCA
The DNA here is from genome assembly GCA_019974015.1 of Nephila pilipes. Taxonomy (NCBI): domain Eukaryota; kingdom Metazoa; phylum Arthropoda; class Arachnida; order Araneae; family Nephilidae; genus Nephila; species Nephila pilipes. The sequence continues at coordinate 115,333 of BMAW01035489.1, read as the reverse complement.
ATGGGATGTTAAATAGAATTAATATTTTCTAGGTCTTAATTTTATATTTCGAATATCTCAATTTTTTCATACTGTTTGGTTTATGGTGAAGTAATCGTTCAACGATTCTGATTGGTTCGTATGTAAAAAATTAGGTTCCTTCTTCCCTTCTTGGTCATTATAAGCTTTTTATGTTTTTATCAAATAGTTTCAGATACATATATACTGTGTCTCTGTTGGTCTATAATGTGGCAGAGTTAATTTAGTGGTCATGCCGAGAACTCACGGCAGGTGATACTTTTGTAGAGTCGTAGATTAGATTGACACCACTAAGGCCTACCATGTAGTGGCGATGATGCTCGTTGAATCTGCTCAGATTCAAGTTCTTCCGTTGGCGTGGTGTATATATTTGGAGAGGATGGTGATATCTCATGTTTAGATCTCTTCATTTGACTACAGTTCAAAATTAAGAGGTCTTGGTAGAGAAAAAAATTAGATGTTCTTGAATAGCAATCGTGTTGCTCTTCTCAGTACGATATTAATAATAATCACTCAATTAACCAACAGTCCTATATTGATTTTATTCTTAATTTAATTCAGTGTAGTTCTCATGCCGAATTGAATGTAGTTCTAACGTTCCGATGAAGGAAAGAATAGGAATATAATTACCAAATCGTAAAGGAATATTTATCAATCAATGTGTGGTAACTCCTAATTATTTCCTGGAATCAAACCGATAATTCTTATTACAGAATTAGTTTCGGAGCTATAATTAAATTAGATTACATGCTTTTAACATTGATTTTTTTTTTCATTTATTGTATATTGAACTGTTACATCATATAGATTATTATACCATAAAAATAAAATAGGTACAAACATAATAAAAATATCATTTTCAGTATCACTTCTGTTTCCTTAGAGACAGTAAGATACTTATTGTGATCCAATGTATACCTCGAACATTTCTTTCTTCCTAGACATTATATTTTGTGCTGAAAATTTATTTTTTTCCCCTCAATCTCAAAGGTTCTATCTTTAGAATCATCTTTCTTTCCTATAGGCACTTACATTTGGCTCAGGATTCAACATTATATTATGGATATCATTTCCGTTAAGTACTTTAAAGAAATGCTTTCAAGAATACCTTTTCATTTTTCTTTCTAAAGAAAATTATTTTTAGGAGCCTGTTTTCTTTGCTTTCGAAGAGCTTATGTGGGTTTCTAAAGGTTTGATATAGTTTTACTTAAAAATTTCTGGGTCTCTCTTTCTCAAAATGATACTGCTGTAAATGAAATTATAGCTAAATAGAGTAGACAGAGTTTCAATGTAATATATGACCAAACTTATATATTGCTAATAAATTTTTTAAAAAAAAATTGTTTCATCAGAAATAAATAAGTACAGAAACGAAAATTTACTTTATTGAGAGAAATTTGTTCAATAATAATAAAATTTTGAAAAAACTCTAAATAACATAAAACATTCTGGAATGAAATCATACATATCTGAAGAATTTATTTAAATTTTTCCTTTTGTAGATTAATTTTAATTGTACACGCCATTCAATAACTAGTGTTTTATTTATATAATTTCTTTCTCCATGATTCATGAAAGTATTCTAAATTTACATATTTGCAACATTTAATAGCTTACTTTTGAAGATAATTACATATAACCGGAGTATTTTTTAACAGAAAAAATTTACAATGAGCTGATTCAGTTTTATAATGCATTGTAGTTGGGACTAAAACAACTGAAATCACTTGAACAGTTTTATCACGTAATTTTGATTACAAAATTGTGAAAATAACTATTTTTATTTTCAACCCTAATATGTAAAAAATATATGTTTCAGAAAATATACATCCTTAAAAATAAGTCTTTCGAAATGGAATATTTTTCAAGATTTTGAAAACTCCACATCTTTTTATACCTAAATGCAAGGGCTGAAAAATATGAGGCAGTGTACTTTTCGGAAAATGCACAGCTGCGCTGGTTTGAATGACCATTTAATCATTAAATAGGTAATGCATTAGAAAATAAATGTATGAAAAAGATTGTCAAATTTTTACTAATATATTAAATAATGTAGAAAATATTTGAAAAATGAAAATACAGTTTCTTATTGTGAAAAGAAATTGCTCTGCCATTTGAAAAGCACAGCAGACATTAATATTGTATAAACGCTATTAGTAAACTATAGGTATATGTAAAGGATATATTTAATGAAAACTGAAGTGTAAAAACTAATTAAGTGCTTAACTACATGTGAATTAATCTATATTTTTCATGGAAAAGCAAGAGATTTTGAGTACACGAACAAAAACATTGTGTATTTTTTTTATTTACACTGAAGTATTCCTTATACCATGTCATATTTTTTTTTAATTTAAGGAAAAAAATGAATAAAATCTATAAAATATATTTAGTAGACTAAAATTTAACTTCTGGAAGGACGTACAATATAAATGAGAAATATTTGGTTCAATTTATGATTCAGGAGCAATGAATATGGAAACTACTGCTTATTCAACGATACATTTAAGCAATAATATGTTACAATTACTTACCTTAATATTCATATTAATAAACAATTTTCAAACAATCGTTTGAAAATATCGGTTTAATGCCCCAAAATGTTAATTAATCACTTATTTATTGTTTGTAGTGATATGCATTGAATCAATATCATATATATTTTCTCATTTTTTTGCATATTTAATTGTAAATTCTTCAGATAAATCTGGTATGAAAGCTGAAATTCTTCCAACTTTAAAAAAAAAAAATAAAAAAAAAGGCTGAAAATGTATCATTTATAGTAATAACTTCCTGAGTAATATAATAGCATAGAATCTTCAATGAAACTGATGAAATTAAAAAAAACATTGTGTTATGTTGGTTTGTGTGTGTGAAAAAATAAATTCTGCCACAATTCGTCTGAAATTTGAGAAAAAGCAGCAATATTCAAAACAATTACATTTTATATCGAATAACATTTAAAATTAACAATAAGAAAATCTTGTAATTTCCTCCAAACAATATTCTCCCTTTTTGTAAAGAACGTCAAAGAAATAAAAAGGTTTACTGAAATTATATACATATATCATGTAATAAGAAAATTATATTTTTTGTTCACGAAAATCAGGAAGTATCTAATGTTGATATGATATTGCTTTTAATCTGCCATCTAACGGAACTATAACTTTGTGAGTATAAAATGTTTGTACTAAGATGTTTTTTGCAAAGTATTATTTTGAGAAAAATTTTAATTCAAAAATTTCTTTGGTTTCTATATCTGCAAGTATTATATTATGCCAGGCAAATTTTTGAGACCTTCACATCTACAATATTCACAAATTATTACAGTCTCATAATATAAATATTCTATAACATTCATTTCCACATCAGAAGAAAATAAATTTTCTGAAAAAGAACAATTATATTATTATGTAAGATTTAAGAAAATAATACTAGGGAAGCCATACATCAACCTCTTTTGATGTATTATAAAATGAATAAATAAATAAGAAAAATACTTCATTATGATTTTTGCTTATTAAAAAACTGCATTATATTTCAAAGAGAAATAAATAATACATTTAAGAGTATCACGAAAACTCTATTGTGTATTTAAATTCTTTAAGCCTTAACCTTTTACATTTTGCAGTATCTTTTGCCGTTTGTACTACAAATAGAGTAACAATAAACGGCATAGCTACAAGTTTTAGCCAGTTATATTTATACGTATATATATATATATATATATATATATATATATATAATATATCACAATTTATGAATTTGTTCTGAGGAAGAGTAGTTCCGTGTGAAATGCAAAATCACCATTGCTTTCAATCGGACAATGCAGTCATTGTGCCTTCAGGATTCATACGTGACGCTTGCTCTGGTGGAACATTTTCGAAATGGATATTCCTCACTATTTCGTTTCTAAAGTCTCTGTCCTTGGAAGATGGAAAATGTGTTTTGAGGTTTCAGCGGGACCTGAATACGAAATGTTCGTCTTTGGCATTCAAAGCAACATTTTCTCGATAGAATTGTTTGTCAAGCTCTGTTTCAAGTTTCACTGAATTGACGTAAGCCAAATCAATAATGAAAACTTATTTGTATGTCAAAACAAGTTCCCTTTCCAAAATGACATGAAGAGCAAGTTGGTATGTTTTTTAACCACTAAACTTATCAAGGTATTATATCTTTTTTACATAATTTTTAAGAGAATGGTGATCATTTTCTTTTAAATATTTAAGAAAAATTAAAGCCTTTTTTTAAATTAATTATTTTCATCAACAATTTTTTGGTGTTTGCAATTTCTTATTTTAAAGATTTTAAATTATACAAAAATAATCCAAAAAATTTCATAATATATTACAAATAAAATAAGACTGGAGAATGAAACATCTTTCGTTGATGAATTTGAGGAAGAACTAAATTTCTTAAATCTTTACGTAGCTAATTAGTTTAAGTGTAAACAGATGACAACTACAGTTTTACCCCCTTATATCTGTTCATTAGCATTTAATAATAGTTTGTTTCTTTTTAAATTTATTGGTGAAAATGCTTTTATAAGAAAGAATTTTAAAACAAATGCTTACTTTGCTAAGTAAGTCTTAATAGCATTGTTTTGAATCTAAAACAAAATTGTGAGGTACATAAAAACGTTTTCTTAGGTTTTATAATAATTTAAGAATTACGTGCACTAAAATCTTTCGATGCATGTTTTCCAACATAAAATACATTTCTCCAGAAAGATTCTTATTTCCCTGTATGTGTACTGTGATATATATATATAGTAGGAATAGTTCAGAATCACACGGGAATGTAACTTTAAAATAAAACTTACAGTTGGAGAATCATCTCACATATCTTCAAGAATAATATATAAAATACAGGAATTCATCAGATGATGCCGATACTACGTGACAATGACGACGTGTCAGCGAGATGTATATAAAGAATTGTAGCAAAGTAGTAAAATTATTCTCAAGCATTCTATAAACATGTTCAGTGCGGCAACCAAATAGTTATGACACAGAGAACGCATGAGAATGATTTTTTTTGTGGTAGAATTACCAGCCGCCTGCATTATGGGCGTTCTTAGATGGAAGTCAGATATTGTCTTTGGCAAAGATTCCAAAATGTTGAAAATGTCAGTAGATATTACAGTACAGGTCACCCCAGAGTTATAACACCAAATGACGACTGGTATTTGACAGTAATTGTAAAAAAAGCAGACGGAGCACTGCATCAAACTATTATAGTCAGCGTTCTTCAGCTAAGGGTACGATAGTTTCAGGGCAAACCGTGTATAGATGTTTGAGACGTCTTGATCTACATGTTCGCAGGCTTGTTAAATGTATTCCATTCACGGCAACTAACTGTCTCATGCGATTAACCTGTAGTAGAGAACAGGCAATGTCGACATCGTCAAAGTGGGTTTGTATGATGCCTTCAAACGAGACCATCTTCACCTTTCAGGAGGATTTAAGTCAGACTTTCATATGGAAAATTCTAGGTATCAACTAACTTCAAGAACACATCATTAAACGAAATCTTTACGCCGGTGCAGGATTGCTCGTTTGGGTTGGTACTGTGCTCCAGAACAGATCTACATGCTCAAATCGGAACCCTGATAAGTCAAATTTATCGGGACGTTAGTCTTATGAGACATACAAAGTATCATATCATACAAAGTTATTATATCCATAATATCAATCATGCAATGGTAAAATTTCGTAAGAGAGATATTTTTTATGATTGCTGCAAGGAGCAAAAATCGTAATTCTTATGAATGGTATCATGCATACATCATTCGTTTGTTCTTTATATGTTGTTTAATATATAGGGTTTATGAATAAATCACGTTGGATTTGTTTCTGAACCTTTCTGCCATCATAAGTGTATATATATATATATATACCAGGTGGTTATAATTAAATTTATACTATTCAGAATCCTATAGAACCAGTTCTGCTTGTCGAATTTTGATGAAACTTAGAATATATGCTATATGAATCGAGGAAAAACGGTTTCGGCAATAAAAAAATAGTTCACATTTTGACCACTAGAAGGAAATGTGGTGCCCAAAGAAGGACAAAAAATATGTTAGAATCGTTAAAATTTATTCAATTACAGAATATGATCAATAGGTGCTCCATTAACATCAATAACGTGTTGAAAGCGCTTTATAATGTTTTCAATGATAGCGCGAAGCAACTCACGAGGAATTTCAGCCACATGGCGTATAATGCTAGTTTCTATATCAGGTAAAGTCCTAATTCTTCTTCTATAAACATGGTCTTTTAGAGATCAACCAGAAATCACATAGATTTAAGTCGGATGAACGAAAACGCCATACATACGGAAAATATCTGGATATTAAATGATTATCGCTAAAAATTAGGACTAAGCAGTGTTTTGACTTGGCGCCCAAAGTGAAGAGTTGCTCCATCTTGCATAAAAATTGTGATTTGGAAACAATATTGTCCTGTAAAGGAAGAAAGACCTGCTTGACCTGCTGCTGAATGAGTTCACTGTAACGTGCACTCGTGACAGAGCATTTCTTAGGATCTTGTGGAGTGAGAATTTCAAAGAAAAAAGGTCCGATGATAAACTCAGCAGTAAATGCACACCAAGCTGTCTCGTAAACAGAATGCAGTGGTTGTTGATGCAGGACATTAGGAAGTGAAGTACCTCCAATGCGGCAATTTTAACAATTCACAGCTTCATCTAAATGTGCCTCATCCTACCATAGAATTTCCCAAGGTCAAGCGTCATCAACTTCCAATCTCACCAAAAATCGGCAAACAAATTCAAGGCGTGTTTTGTGATCTTGAGGTCTCAATGTTTGCCTCACGTGGATCTTATACGGATAACATTTTAAAATGTATCGTGGTATTTTTCTTTCTGTCGACCACGGAACCTTCAACACGCGAGACACTGATCAACCATTTGCTGAAGAACAGATGGAACTGGAGTCTCTTTCAACCACAGCAGTAGTGATTTCTTCAACAGTTTCAGTCCCAATCGGTTTCCGTCCTCTTTTAGACAGCTCACCCAAATCTGCAGTCTCTTCAAATCTCAGAATCATCTTCCTCAAACCAATCCTCGATATGGGACCTTTTTCGCAAATTTTTTAGGTGACGATATTCACGCCGAGCAGCTAAGTGGTTGCTGCCGTTCTGATAAAACAGTTTTACCAATAAAGCTCGATTTTTCTTTTTTAGGAAGGACATGATTAAAGATAACAAACGCAAGCTGAATGATTCTCTAGTTATGACTGCAAGTTTATATACACATTTTACGGATTTGCATGAGGAATATTCGATAAACGCCACCTGGTGGTCGAAATTTGATTTATTTTTTCTTCTTGTAGATATCTTTTTCCCATGATCCATGATCCATATAGCATATATTCCAAGTTTCATCAAAGTTCGATAAGCAGAACAGGTTCTTCAAGCCTCTGAATAGTGCAACTTTAATTATAACCATATATATATATATATATATATATATATATATATATATATATATAT
>BMAW01035489.1:82419-103654 GCA_019974015.1 Nephila pilipes | reverse complement strand
ATAACTAAAGTACAAGGATTAAAACTGACTTTTTTCCTAATCTCTATCAAAACAAGGAATTTTATATAAGATGCTCTAAAAATCTTTATTTCAGTTTATGATAAAAAAATATTTATCTCAAATATGCAGTTAATTTTTTTTATCATAATGTTTACAATTATATAAGTATTCCTGATATTAAATTCAAATTTGAATATATTTAATCCATAATAAATTTTCAAATATTCCTTAAGTGTCTTGCATATAATTTGAGGGAATCTTCTGATTATCAAGAAGATATAAACATTTGCTGAATGCAAAAAAAATTACATGGAAGCTAAAATGAGATGATAAACGTTATGTCAAAATAGAGCATATCTATAATAGTTTTAAAATATTTATTATAAAATTCTAATTTTGAAATTGTCTATTAAAACATATATTACTACTAAAGAGTCAATATAACAAAAGTAATAATTTGATGCATCCAGATTGTTAGAACTAAGTGAAAACGTCATTGTGATTGTGTAAAAAATTTCATGTTTAAACTATCTTACCATCTATTGAGCATATACAATTATATAATATGCATCAGTCATATTATTTAAATTTTGAAAAATAATTTGCACTATGAAAACATTCTATCAAAACGATACATCAAAACTTATACTCAGTTTTCTCCTACAAACTTTTATCATTTTTCTATAAAACTGATCAAAAATTAAATAAGATAAAATTTGAGATAAAAAATTATTTTTTGGAATATAAATCGATATATGATGGTGAATTCATAGCAAATAATACTTATGTATGAACTTCTATAATTTTTAGAGTTCAAATTCTATGATTATATTGACCAAAAAAAGTCGAAGACCAAAAAATAAGTCTTAAACAGAGGAGGAAATACATCATGCCCTTTCGAAGAAGATGTAAAAAGAAAAGAGAAATCTTTTCACTGCTGCAGTTGTGCTTTAGTAGATCACCAGTTTTATAAAACAGCTTTTACACAAAAAAAAGTGTAATACATGGAGAGTTAATTAGCTTGTCTAAATTAACACTGTTTTGATTGGAGCAAATAAGAAGATAATTTTGAAGAAGAGATACATATTTCTTCCAAGACCAGTCAAGATGTCTACAAGTATCATACTTACAATGAAACTATATCCATATCTTTTGAGTCTATAGCTGATAAAAGATACAGAAATTGAGTTCCGGAAACTTTTCTGCCAGATTTTAGGAAAAGCATTGTTTCACCTTGTCAAATGCTTGTTTTGTCTGACGGATTGTTTCCTAACAGAAAATATCCAACGAAGTTCATGCCCCGCTTATCACCTAATCTTGAAATCTATAGAATATGTATGATTATATGCCTGAGACATATGGTAGGCAGAACCTACTGGAACATTGATCTATACTTCCAAAAAGAGCGCTAGGTGGGCATATAGAAATATTTCAGAGCACAACTCATTTATAATGCTACAACAAATAATAAAAAATTGCTGTGAAAAGCTGACTACAATACCCAATAAATTACTGCATAGTTCTTTTTATTTCATTTTTTATTTTATTATTATTATTTGCTTTGTTTGGTAAAGTGTTAACTTCTTTATGCCCAGTTTTATCCCAAATGTTTCTTTTGATCCTTGTCGTTCTTCCGTCATTGTTTCAATATTTTTAACCTTTCATACTCTCGTTTTATCACGTTTCCATTTTGATTTCTCTAGATATCTTCAATCTTCACATGATTTCTAATTATTCCTAACTTTTGAAATAGAGTAAATGTGATTGAAAGAATTTTTCTATGTGAAGAATCTATGTTAAATAACATATGTTGTGCTATATTATAAAATATTTTATGCATTTGGATATTATTATGTTTGTGAGAATATAAAAACTCTTATTGTGTAATATTTCTTTTCTTTTGCTTTTAAAGTTTTAATAATGTGCTTTATAATTATAATGAAAAATTTGATTATACGTTGGTGTTAATTATTTTGTTAGTAATAAATCCTAATTAATGAAAATAAATGATAATTTTCAGTTATTAACAGAGTGAAATTCACCTTTTATCCATTTTAACCTAATAATAATATACAAGTGTAAAGATATATATTCGTGAATTTTCTGGGCTGTCGGCAGCCGGCAGCACAAAGGCCATGCGGCAGTTTTCGCAGGTGCAAAAGGTAAATGTTCTGCTTAGCGCCAGCGTAGGTACGGCGCAGCGGCGCTGCGGCTTTTACGCTCTTGCGCTGGTGAAATGCATGTGCCAGCGGCTACGGCTTATGGCTTTATGGTAGAGCTGAATTTGTTATCCACAGCATTTCACAACAAGAATTAAATGTTCATTGGTTGTATGAACTTAGCTTATCGCAATTTCTGAGGATTTTTAAGTATTTAAAATAATTTATTTTGAATATTGATAAATATTCTTTATTTCATCATTGCTTTAAATTATTAAATATATAGTAGAGTTTATCCAAATATTTATTAAACTCTAAGCACATTTATAAACTTCTATTAAAAAAATACATTAAGATAAAATGTGTTTCCAGATTTAAAAAAAAATCGTTAATCTAATTAAAAAAACAGAGTCATTTTAATTTGATATTTACGAAATAATTATATGATAATTGCAAAAGGAATAACAGTACCTTATTCACAGGCCAATTAAATATAGTTCTATTTTTTATTTTCTTTTTTTTTTTTTTTTGATTAATGCTTGGAAAAAATTTGAAATCTTCCATACAATACTTAGATGTACATGACAATTGATTTTCGAAATTGATCAGAACATTTTAAAATAATATAAGAAAAAATCGGGAGCTGAAAATATATGTAGCAGAGAATTATATTCAAAATAAAAAGATGTTCTTATTATAAAAATATTTCAATTCTCTACAATAATTCCCATTTTTTATAGAATGCATACTTTGTTTATGATGTTAAGACGACACAGAATTTTAATTAAATGCATTTATTCAGCTTAAAAATTGAAAATAATCATTTTAATGGTAAGTTGATTTCTGCTGATAAAATATTAAGTATACAGTTGAAAATATTTTATTTTTTAAAATAATAATTTAACAAAAAAATCATTAAAATACATACTAACAATCCAGAGGAAATCAAAATTAATAATTCAAAAATATATTAAAATCATTATTATTAATGACTTTTAATTAACCATTAATCTTATTTATATTTTTGAATTATTAATTTTGATTTCCCTCTGAATTGTTAGTATATTTTTAATGATTTTTTGTTAAATTATTATTTAAAAAATAAAATATTTTCAACTGTATGTAACTTATTTTATCATGAAATCAACTTACCATTAAAATGATTATTTTCAATTTTTTAAGCTGAATAAATGCATTTAATTAAAAAAATTCTGTGTCGTCTTAACATCATAAGCAAAGTATGCATTCTATATAAATAGGAATTATTGTAGAGTGAAATATTTTTATAATAAGAACATCTTTTATTTTGAATATAATTCTCTGCTATATATTTTCAGCTCCGATTTTTCTTATATTATTTTAAAATGTTCTGATCGAATTTCGAAAATAATTGTCATGTACATCTAAGTATTGTATGGAGAGAATTTCAAATTTTTCCAAGCATTAATCAAAAAAAAAAAAAAAAAAAGAAAATAAAAAGCAGAACATATTTAATTATTTTCAATGAATAAAATTTTCAATTATTCCTTTTAATTATCATAATTATTTCGTAAATATCAAAATTAAAATGACTCTGTTTTTTTTAATTAGATTAACGATTTTTTTTTAAATCTGGGAAACACATTTTATCTTAATGTATTTTTAATGAGAAGTTTATAAATATTGTGCTTAGAGTTTAATAAATATTTGAATAAACTCTACTATATATGTTAATAATTTAAGCAATGATGAAATAAAGAATATTTATCAATATTCAAAAAATAAGTATTTTAAATACTTAAAAAATCCTCAGAAATTGCGATGAAAGCTAAGTTCATACAACAATGAACATTTAATTCTTGTTGTGAAATGCTGTGGATAACAAATTCAGCTAAAAATTATTTTCCTGCTGTGATGTGGAAAATTACTCATGCTCTAAAGATAAATAATATAATTACACCAAATTTAAAGTTCTTTAATCATTTTGTTAATTTTTATTGAATAAATATTTATCTGCATCGAAATACTTATTAATGAAAACAGAATTAAATAAAACTTATTTCAAGTGTTATAGATAATATTTATATACATACTTTTGAAAGTGGTTCAAAAAATAAAATTTAGTGTCATATCTTTATATTTGTAATTTTAACTGAATTAAAAAAAACCCTTCATTTTCACATTTTATGATGCCAAAAATTATTATATTTACATTAACTATTTTTTGAAATGCTGATTCTCAATATACCAAGGAACATTCATTAAAAAGAAATATATATATATTACTTCCTTCTTATCATTTTATTCTCTATATAAAATTTTAACTCTCATTGTTATCAAATAATGAGTTTTAGTTCTATTTTAACTTACTCTATGAAAGAATAATTTATATATCACTATACTTGGTATACCAAAAAAAAAAATTAAATTTATTTAAGTGTTATAACTCGGGCTATTAAACATTACGAGAAAATTCACGAATATATGTCTTGCACTTGTATATTATTATTGGTTAAAATGGATAAAGGTGAATTTCTACACTCTGTTAATAACTGAGAAAATTATCATTTATTTTTCATTAATTAGGATTTATTACTAACAAAATAATTAACACCAACGTATAATAATTTTCATTATAATTATAAAACACGTATTAAAACTTTAAAGCAAAAGAAATATTACACAATAAGAGTTTTTTTATATTCTCCCACCAAACATAATATCCAAATGCATAAAATATTTTATAATATAGCACAACATGTATTATTTAACATAGATTCTTCACATAGAAAAGATTCTTTCAATCACATTGCTGTTCAAAAGTTGAGAATAATTAGAAATCATGTGAAGATTGAAGATATCTAAATCAAAATGGAGGGAAACGTGATAAACGAGTATGAAAAGGTTAAAAAATATTGAAACAATGACGGAAGAACGACAAGGATCAAAGAAACATTTGGGGGATAAAACTGGGCATAAAGAAGTTAACACTTTACCAAACAAAGCAAATAATAATAATAAAATAAAAATGAAATAAAAAAAGAACTATGCAGTAATTTAATGAGGTGTGTGGTCAACTTTTCACAACAATTTTTATTATTTGTTGTGGCATTATAAATGAGTTGTGCTCTGAAATATTTCTATATGCCACTAGCGCTCTTTTTTAGATATAGATCAATGTTCAGTAGGTTCTGCCTACCATATGTCTCCCGAGCATATAATCATACATGTTCTATAGATTTCAGATTAGGTGAGTAAGCAGGGCATGAACTTCGTTGGATATTTTCTGTTAGAAGCAATCCGTCGAACAAGCTCGCTTGTTGACAAGGGTGAAACGATCTAAAGCGATCTACTAAAGCACAACTGCGGTAGTGAAAAGATTTCTCTTTTCTTTTACAGCCTCTTCGAAAAGGCATGATGCTTGTATTCCTTCTCTGTTTTAAGACTTATTTTGGTATTCGACTTTTTAGAGATGTATCCATAATCCCAGAATTTGAACTCTAAAAAATTATAAGTTCATACATAAGTATTAACGCTATGAATTCACCATCATATATCGATTTATATTCCAAAAAATAATTTTTTTATCTCAAATTTTATCATATTTAATTTTTGATCAGTTTTATAGAAAAATGATAAAAGTTTGTGGAGAAAACAGAGTATAAGTTTTGATGTATCGTTTTGATAGAATGTTTTCGTAAGTGCAGGGTATTTTTCAAAATTTAAATAATATGACTGATGCATATTATATAATTGTATAATATACTCAATAGATGGTAAGATAGTTTAAGCTTATGAAATTTTTTACACAATCCACAATGACGTTTTCACTTAATTCTAACAATCTCTGAATGCATCAAATTATTACTTTGTTATATTGACTCTTTATTAGTAATATGTTTAATGAACGAATTTCAATTAGAATTTTATAATAAATATTTTAAAAACTATTATAGATATGCTCCTATTTTTGACATAACGTTTTATCATCTCAGTTTTGCTTCCATGTAATTTTTTTTTTGCATTCAGCAAATATTTTAGCATGTCTTCTTGATAATCTGAAGAGATTCCCTCCAAATTATGCAAGACTTAAGGAATATTTGAAAATTTATTATGGATGCAATATATTAAAATTTGAATTTAATATCGGGAATACTTATATAATTGTAAGCATTTATGATAAAAAAAAATTAACTGCATATTTGAGATAAATATTTTTATCATAAACTGAAATAAAGATTTTTAGAGCATCTTATATAAAATTCCTTGTTTTGATAGAGATTAGGAAAAAAGTCCGGATTTTAATCACTTGTACTTTAGTTATCCTCTAACAGAAAATAAATAATGAGAGATTTGTCACAAATGGATAATTTTTTAACGTAAATCTTCGAATAATTAGTAATTAAAAATACCTGGAGAAATATACAGTTGATATTTATGCATAGAAACAAATATAAATGTGCATAGACACTTTTAATTACTAATTAATTGAAGATTCAAGTTTAAAAATACAAATTTGAGGGGAAACGCTCATTTATTATCATTTTGCAATAACAAATTGTTTCAGTAGGATAGGATGGAAGGATTTCGTCGGCGTAGTTTTCAACTTGGAAACTTTATAAAGAAATTGACTAGCCTTTTCAATTTTCATTTGAAATTACTGAAGATCTATATATGTTTAGAATTAGGAGTAAATTAAAGGTCATGGCTAGCACACAACCAACTGCTAAGAAGTGTCGCAAAGGTTCTACGGAAGGCGAAGCGAAAGCTTAACGGACGAGGAGTCAATAACTATGGAAATAGAACAAGAGGAAGAAAAGTACCCAGATTGAGATGAAAGATATAAGAATTTAGGGAACTTGAGCTAGGATATGAAATTCCCAGACATAAGATATGTATATTAAATGCATTATATGATAGGTTTACAGAAGATTTGAGTCAAGTCATAGAATACAAGATTCAAAATAACCAGGAATGGCAAGGAATTGAAGAGGAAAAAAAAAAGAATTGATAGGAATAAGATTCTCAAATTTGTCCGTGCTCCCTAAAAATGCATAAATAATACTTGTAATAAAGACCCTTTCCAAGAATCAGTTTAATTTACCTCCTTTAAACCATTTTTCAGCTCTAACTTAGCTTTCTGATCAAGACACAGACACTGCCTCAGTGAAGTTCTTATAATCGATGATAGCTTATTTAATTTTTCATTCCTGCATATTTTTTAAGTAATTATTAATATTTTTTATCGCTTTCGTGATGTGTTACTCATTCTCAGACTCGTCTGAAATCTTTCTTGATCCATTTTGCTACATGATGGCCCAAGTTGTCTACATGGCATCATCGTTTCGTCACTATCTATTTTGCATAACAGCTTCTACTCTGGAGAGTAGCGACATCTAGACATTAGTTGCTCTTTATCAGAAGCACTTTTAAGTTTATGTTTTTTTTTCGTTGAAATTTATTCTTTTGGCTGTATAATAATTGTTTTATTAGAATTCTACTAATACCGCAATGACAGCGTTGTCTTCTAAACAAAAATACCGACTATATATAAGGGCATATTTAAAATTTTGCTTAGTAATTTAACCAGTGAACGAAGAAAATCCCGTATGCTTCCTTTCAGATAAAACCTTTATCATTTATGTTATGCCATAATACCGACTATATTGAGAAAATGCTTTCGGATAAAAAGAAAAAAAAATCGATTATTTTAAAAAACACTTAAAGAAGCATATGCTAAACGACTAACCTTAAAACAATTAAAACCTTCATTTTAAATTGATAATGAAGACTAGCTAATATGTCTGCGCAATATTTCTCTCAATATCGTAAAAAAGAGGGAATCCTTGTTCAACTACAGAATATATAATTATACATCTTATTAAAGATGCCATTAAAATTGTAAGTAAAAAAGATTCTGCCACTGTTTTAAAAAGCCTATCACTTTAGGAAACAAAACAACACAAAAGAAACAACAATATATCAGTGCTTAAAATAATACTTGAACATGCAGGAAATTTCAATAAATAATATAACTGCAGTGGCTAAAGACAAGGCGCCTTCTATAGTGGGCAGATATCAAGTTTTTTTAACTTTACTAAGGAAAAAGTACATGTGTGTGTGGTTTACATATCATTCATTGTGTCTTACATAGAACTCATATAACTGCAAAATATCTCAGTATCGATCTTCATTCATACACAAAAGTTGTGATTAAAATCAATTAATAAAATTGGATCATCATTTTGTAAACCATGACTGTTTGATAAACTTAGCGAGGAAAAAGATGAACAATCAAACCATTTTTATTACACACAGAAATACGATAATTGTCAAGAAGTGCATGCTTACGAAAACTTATTGAATTGTTTAAACACTTGCTAAATTTCTAACTGAAATTAATCCAGTCTTAAAAGTTACGAATTTCAAAAAAAGAAAGAAAGAAAGAAAGAAATAAAAAAACAATATTTCTTATTTAGCCGATGTATTTGCAAAATTCAGTGATACTCAAAAACTTCACCAGGGAAAATATATTACTTTAATTCAAGCATGGACAATTATTCAAGTAAAATTACCTTAAGTCTTCATTGTTACGTAGAGATTTTTAATGTTTTTCAAATTTGTGACAATTGGATATAACAGACGTACAATTGGAAATATATACAAATTCTCTCCAAAAATTAAGCGATAATTTTAAATTACGCTTTAGAGACATTAAAAATATATGGATATCACAGAGTGGATTACTGTGCCACTTTCTGCTCAAGCTGAAAATAACGACAGTCATTAGCAAGATGAAGTCATTGAATTAGTAGTTGACTTTGAAGCAAAGATGCCTTTCAATAATTTAACTGTTATTAAATTTTGTTCAAATATAAATATTACGTTAAAATATGTAAAATTTGTCATATGTCATTTCCTTTTTAATTGAATTCCCAAATTTATACATGGTTGAATCTAGTTTAAGACATGTTAATTTTATTTTAAAAAGGAAGAAAAAAAGTTGGATTATGGAGCTCCGAAGCGAGGTAAGACTAAAATTAATAAATTTCGAACCAAATATTGCTAACCCAACCAAGAGTCTTATCAAGCACATCCTTCTCATTTATTTATGTCAAAATTTGATTTTGTGAAAATCAAAAAAAAAAAAAAAAAAAAAAAAAAAAAAAAAAAATTTACCTAATTGTTAAACGATTTATTTTACTTAAGAAACATAAAGTATTTTTTTTTTCTTTTTATAGAGGGATCGATAAGAGAATTACAAAATGTTTGGGGGTAGATAATACAAAAGGTTTACCAGGCCCTGATCTGGAAGATATTTCTTGCCAAATAAACAAGATTAGTAGATAATAAAGGTTTTATATTAACATCATAACTTTCGGTTAAAATAAATAACAATCTATTTTTTGTTCTAAAGGCATTATTAATTCTAATTACTTTGCTGTTAAGAAAATATCATTCGATGAAAAGTAAAATATTATGACACTGAAGAATATTTTCTTGCTTTTAAGCAAGAAAGAATTCTTCCAGTCCAGAAAGAAGTTCAGAAGTTAAGCAAGAAAGAAGTCCAGTTTTTAAACTGGACTTATTTAAAAAAAAAAGGTGTGAAGTTAACAGAATGGTCATTTCATATTATGATTTCTTATACACATAAAGTACCCTTGCTCAACTAATATGTACAATATTGTATTAAATGATAGATAAAAGCAAAAGAATTAACTTCGTTGAATGAACTCGAAAATAGAATTATTAATCTTCAACAAGCGTTTCTAAGAGTGTTTTAGCATATTTAAAAATACCAATGAAAGATCCTCTGAAGAGTTTGTCTATAACACATAAATTAACGGTTTGCAAGATGATAAACCCTTTAATGAAAATTTTATAAAAAGGTTGTACTTCAAACTAAAAAAAATTAAAATCGTTTCTTATTTAGTCATAAAAATAAAAATAGATAATAAATCGGTTACTATGACAAAAAACGAAGAGTGCAGAGTGCACCAATTTATAGTTCACCTCATGATACGCAAAGTTCAAATAAAATGAATTACGACAAGGAAAAATTAAAGATTTGAATATTAAGAGCACAAATACTATTAATTCAAAATGACATATTGTGTTATTGATATTTGTTCAGATTTCCACAGAGCTGTTTAAAAAAATGATTTTCTAACGGTCTTCTTTCAAATGGGAGACGGGGACTTCATTCAATTAACAACTGGACTTAATTTCTGATTTTCATATTAAATTTTCTGCACTTTTCCCATCAAATGAAACATGATTATGCAAATTAGATTAACATTACAATTGTTACGAATAGATTTAAGAAAATACTTATGAAAGTGATGGATTACTAATTATTAGAATTAGTAATGATTTGATACAGAAATTAATACTGAGAACATATATTATCAAAAATATAATGTTATCGAAATATG
The DNA here is from genome assembly GCA_019974015.1 of Nephila pilipes. Classification (NCBI taxonomy): domain Eukaryota; kingdom Metazoa; phylum Arthropoda; class Arachnida; order Araneae; family Nephilidae; genus Nephila; species Nephila pilipes. Next base: position 93,081 of record BMAW01035489.1, on the reverse strand, counting down.
ATTAATGATCTCTCAAAAGTAGTACAAGCTAAATAAATTACTCGAATTCCTAGTCATCATAAGATAATGCACTCTGACCAAAGTATGCTGGAAAGGTTGATATTTATTACCATTGACAATAAGCCAAATTACCCAAACGTGTTGAGGTAGAACAGACTGAACGAGAAAGTTATTTTTGCTTCATATTTATGATTTAATACATATCATTGAACTGAACATAGTTCTCAGTTTCTTCCTTTTCACGTGATTGTATAATTTAGCAATTAAATTTATTATGCTTCTAATACAAATTACATGATAATCAGTAGGCTTTACAACTGAAATTCTTTTCAGTTGAACTTTGATGTGAAGAGTACCGTTTTATGATAGCACTGAAAAATATACCATAATATTATTCTCAAAGTGTATTTCAGGAAGCAAGTATTTCAGAGCTGCGGAACACGAATTTAATAAGAACTGCTGAATTTATATTAAGAAAATTCCGAATAAATAAGAAAATGCACAAATAACTTTTTTTTTATTTGTTGTTAAAAATAAATTATGTAGGTTTACGAAATATTACACTGCCCAAGGAGAGAAAAATATCATCAATTACCATGCTTTAAATGTTTCCCAATATTTACTGAGCTATAAAAGTTTATTTTAATAATTTTTTTCTCTGCTTTATGTAACAGCATTGCTTTATTGGTATTAATCATTCATTGCAGAGGTCATACCTTAAAGTAAAAGCTTTTGAAGAATAAAAGTACGGAATTATTTAAACTATTTTTTTTAGAAGAAAAATTACTTTTACATGTATCCGTTGCATACATCTTAAAATAATAAACAAAAAATATTCATTTTTCCTTGTCATACAAATAAAACTATTCAATAGCGGATTTTACAAAGCATCTATATAAAATGAATATTTCATATAGCCAATCAAGAAGAAAGTTCGATTTTAAAACGAAACAAAATATTTATTTGACATTCAATTACAGTTGCTGCTATTTTTTATAACAGCAATATAAAAAATATTTTTACAGGATTTGTAATTTTTTATCTGTACATTTTCATCCCTCAGCAAAACTTTTTGTTTCAAGAAAATGACAAATTTACAGCATTCGGACAATAGAACAATAGTGTCTTAAAAACGATAGTAAAAATATCAAGTTTCAAATGAAAAACAACATACATTGGGAATTTACGATTCTTACTTGAACTTTCCTGCTGTAAGTTTATTTGTTCTTTTTTGATGATGGATATTCCTCCTTTCGTTTCTTAAGTCTCAGAAACCAGAATATAGAAAATTTATTTGAAACTTACAATAGACACTGAATCTGAAATGGTATATTTAGCATTCGTGCAAGCTGCTCTCAAAAGGATTTTCTTTACAATTAAATGACAAAAGAAAGTAAACCAAATACTAAAGTACAGAAAAAAGGATCTCTGGAGTCCTAACACTTGGATCACTATGTGAAGGCAAATTATTCTTAAGTAACAAATTGGTCAGAGACACCTTTTTATTTCCTTACGTTCATATATATATATATATATATACTATAATTTCCAAAATTGCGGATAATTTTTTGCATTTTTTTATGTTTTTTTTTTTTTTTTCAATTTTGTAAGCTTATAAAAATTATTACGTTTCACAAGCTACAAAGTCGTATACATTATTTTAAAGAAAACTTTATATTGAATGCATAACAAAAAACAGTAATCAAATATGTCCCATATAAAAAAAAAATGTTATGTGTACTTTATTTTAAGAAACAAATGTAGTTTGATGTGGTTTGTAATGTCTAACTTTCGTGACTAATCACTTTTCTTGTTCTGGGAATAAATCAAATGTCCACAATGGCTTGAGAACCAATCACACGATTTGTTCCAAATGTACGCATGATATCAGCAGAAGCTGACATCATGTTTGGAGTTGGAAAAGTCATTATTGTGCTTTGTTAAGTCGGAGGAGGACTTTTTCTTATATATGTAATCTAATTACAAGTAAAATCTATTGAAAAAATTTCATATTTAGTAAAGAAGCAATGACATGAAATTGAAGATTAGATTGGACACCTAGAAAAAAATGTAAGATTATTGTGTAACGAGAAAGTGATCTTTCTTATGGTGATATTTTAACACAGGTAGGTGGTGCAATGGTGTCCTAAAGTTTTATATAAGATATCAGGAGACAAATTCAATAAAAAACGATGCAGGGAAAAGCTGAAAAGGTACACCACATCTGTTGGTGACAGAAGAATAAAAAGACTATGTCTTCAAGGTAGATGTATGTCAACAACGGTCATCAGAAGTTATCTGAATAATGGTGGTGTTTCTGTAGGAGACAACTATCAGGAGAAGATTAACACATTTTGAAATAAGCGGTAGGATTCAACGAAAAAATCATTATTCTTAATTTGCAGCCACGCAGAAAAAGACAACAGTGGGCAAAAGAACACATAAATTGAATAGATGATCAGTGGTCATAAGTTTTATGGAGCGGTGAAACTAAGATATCGTTATTCGGAAGTGATGGGTGAAAATATGTTTTCTTAGACTGGGAGAAAAAATGCATTCTGACTGCAGTCAAGCAACTGTGAAGAACCTACTTTCTGTTAGACTTAGTTATGCATGTCAGCAGATGGTATAGGTCGCTTTAATGTGAACAATGGGACACTGAATGATAGAAAATACATTGATTCTATTCTGGAACTAAAATTTCTGCATTTCATCAGGAACCTCTTTCCCAACAATGCTTCATTTATTTTTAAGCCAGATTCTACTCTCTTCCACACAGCAAAATTATCGAAAGAGTGGTTTTGTACAAAGAGTGCATTGTCCAAAAAAAGTTCTCATCTTAATCCTATCGAAAACTTGTGGCATCCCTTGAAAACTGTTGTCCGAATGAGGTGACCAACAAATAAAAGAGAACTAAGTGAAGTTATAATTGTTTCCTGGAATCATGTAATAACGAAGGAAGAGCTTAAAACTATCTTCCGCTCATAAAGATACAGATGTGAATCAGTAATAAGGAATAAAGGCTACCGTAATAAGTACTGATTATTCATTGCAAACATAAGAATCTGATGTTTTCGATAATTGTTGCAGATTAAATTTTTTGTATTGCAAATATTTGATTTTTGTTTTTTGAATTAAATTCAGTATTAAATTCTCTTTACAATGATAAATAAGACTTCGCATTTTGTGAAAAGTAACATTTTCTATAAGCATACAAATTTAACAAAACACGAAAATTTCTTTAAGTGTCCACGATTTTGATTACCACAATATATATATATATATATATATATATATATATATATATATGTGTGTGTGTGTGTGTGTATTTATATATATATATAAATACACACACATATATATATTATATGTATGTATAGATATACATATATATATATATAGATAAATACTCACACGCATATATATATGTATATATTATATGTATGTATAGATATACATATATATATAAGCGAAATACCACTCACTGACTCATCACGAGATCTCAAAGACTGTACAACCTATCGACTTGAAATTTAGCAGAATTACTCTCCATTTTGCTGAAACGCGCATGTTGTTGTAGTATTTCTGTCCTTTTTTTTTTTTTTCTAAATTAACAAAATTACATGTGTTCTCCAATCATCTGGTAAATAAAAGCTGCAAACTATTTCGTCGCTCTTTCTGCTGCCATGTTTTATGCACTCAACCTCACGCGTTTTATTCCGTCATGGTTTGGAATTATAAGAATATAAAAGGATTCAGATGTCTGCAGTACAATCAATCATTCCTGAATACTGATGGTTATCTGGAATTTCTTAATATCAATATCAATAATGACTTCGTTAAGATGTTTTAAAATTTGGTAGTACACATCCAAATTTTAAAAGACGAAAACATCTAAAAAGCTGAAGTGAATTTTCCGTATCATTAACTTTATTTGACTTACGAACCCTTAAATTATATATTCAGGAAACGATTTACAAACTGGTAATCTAAGAAAAAAGTGTGTAGAAAAATCAGCTTAGATAATTGGCAATTTCTACCAATTTACGTAATAATGAGTGTCATGCTCTACAAAATTAAAAACCATTTTTTATTCTGTTCATGTGCTTTCACAACAGTTAAATCAGCAACTAAATCATATAGAAGAACCAAAAAAGATGAATCAGAAGACGATAATGGAAATATATGCTAAGCTAGGGAAGTAAATCACTTCTAGGTACTATTCTGAGGATTTTACTGTCTTCTACAAGAACATCCACATTCTACAACATCCTTTTATGAGATAATGTATTTTCAGGCCATCAACAAAAACAATAAATGCAGACTTTACTTCAAAATTTAACTTTTAAATTATATGCTATTTTTATCTATCTTTTAAATTCTTAAAATCAAACATGTATATGTAAAAGAATAATTGTTTTTATTGGAAAGTAGTATATGTGTTCATTTAAAGAATTGAGAATTTTGTGTGTAAGTTAAAAACGACTGTATTTCTTTTAAGGAATAATTTGAGATTTATTTTGGGAATAGATATTTCATTAAAAGACAAATATTGTATTCTGTGCTGTTGAATGCCGTATATTTTGCTAAATTTTGATTAAATTTTGTTTTGAAAATTTATTGTGAGGAACATTAGTTTAAAATAGAAATTATGAATATGAAACTTCCAGTTTAATTTTTTTTTCTAGAACAAGTCCTGCTTTAAAATTTACATCAACGATTATAAGGATTTAAAGAAATATATTACATTTTGCTTATTCCCAAATTTTGAATTAATTGTATATTAAAATTTTGCGTGTGTTTTTAAAACTTTTACGTACAAATTGTTTGATGAATTTAAGTGATATGTTACTGGAATACATTCTTATTTTAATTTTAAAATTTATGTAATATTTAGAAAATGATTACAATAGCGTTTTGCTTTTATATGTGCAATAAGAATATCAAATGAATACGACATTTTATAAGAAATACTTTTGATATTCGTATAATTTCAAAACAAATAAGGGATACGAGGTGTTGAAATGAAATAATGAAGATGCTGCTGCTATAACCTTAGCGTGAAGCTTCTATCGAATCCAGGATCTCTACAGTAAAAATAATCCTTAGAGCCGTAGCATTTATTCCTAATAGAGTTATTTTTTGTTTCCCCAGAAAGATGATAAGTAATGAATTGTTGTGAAATTTCACATAAAACTTAAAACTTAAAAACTTTGATTACTGAGGCTGTAGGAATTGACTTAGAATCCATACGGAAAATATAACATTATAATTTTAACAAACAGAAAGTGTTTGCTAAAATGGTGTCTAAAATTATCATGTTTAAACAGCAGAAGTCTCTCAAAAATGATTGTATTGACACTTTGAATGCCAATGAAAATAATCCGAACTTATTGGAAAGTTACTTAACTTACCAAACTTGCCATCTTCGCAATGAGCCAAAAAATTTGGAATGAGCGTAAATTTAGATAACTTTAGGTAATTAAATATTAATAGTTCTTTTCTTTCTGAAAAAATTAAAAAAAAATTCTTAATAATCTGGTCTTAAAAGAAAATTACATTGGACAGAAAGGTTAGTATTAAAAGCAAATTAAAGTTAAACTTCTAGGTAGCCCTCCTACCAAGTCTATTTAGTATAATATAGTCTTGCCAATATTTATAAAATTTTATGAATAAAATTTTTCTGAAATAATAATTTCAAGTTATTTTAATATATTGAAGATTTTATATATTTTCACACGAGTCTTAACCTAGAAGTTGAGCCCTAATTATATTAATATCCTTCTTAATAATTTGATTAAAACTCATGTAAACTCATATGAAAAAGTTTTTTTAGGTGTTAATTTAAAAATTGAGAATAATATGATAATCAATAACATTTATAATGAGAGATATAATTGATGTTTAGCTAGTAATAAAGTTTCTTTCTTTAACAGGAATTCAAGTTAAATATAATGAAGAGTTTATACAATTTTTTACGGAAAATACCGAAGTAGTTAATATACCTGCAAATATTCAAAATAATAAAAATAATTTCTTTCTTATGAGCTAAAGCTGTTTATTTAATAATTTTTAATGATAAACTTAAATTATGAAAGTAGAAAATTGTTTAATCATAATTTTTTTGGTTTTAAATTTTTTGATAACATTTAAAAAGATTTTCATTAATTACTTTATATTGCTTAAATTTGTACTCTTTTGTCTCTAATCTCTTATATTTTGTTTATTTGTATTTTATTTATTTATTTTTCTTTTAATTCTTTTAAAAAATTTCTCTATTTTAATCTTTTTCACTTACTTTATTGTTTTTGATTTTCATCTCTTAAAATATTTTTATTAATTTTTATTTTGATTTGTTCTATTTATTTATTTTATAAATTTTTAACTTTTTTCACAAATTCAATTTTTTTCATTTATTTAGTTTTTTATTTTTTATTTTTTCCATTTTTATTAATTTTATTTTTCTTTATTATTTGTTCAATTTAACTTTTTTAAAATTTTGCTATTCAATGCTTTTCTTAAATATTTTCTTTTCAGATTTATTTACTCAATAGTTTGACAAAAGAAATTGTTTCTTTCTGTTTGTTTGCATTTTTAAATATCCTTAATTATTATGACGCCTTTTAGGAATTCCTATAACTAAATTTTTGATTTTGTAATTTTTTTTTGTTTTAATTTTTATTTCAATATTTTTTACTCTTGTGTTACTAATAGTCTATAGGGATTTTTCAAGAATGTAGTGCTTGCATTCTGCCAACATTTAAAAATTGTATTTTGCAGTTTAGTGATTGCATTTTGGTAGTGCTTAAAAATAAATTTATTACGTAGGTATATTTTACTGTGTTAGCTACATAACCGATTTTCGACAAATTTTTTGTACTTTTTTAATTTTTTTTTGTTCTAGAAATGAAATATTAATCGATATTTTACAGGAGTAAATATTTTTTTTCAAAATTCATTTGTTTATGTTATGTAAATTTATAATTTTTTTGCATTTCTTTGTATTAATTTATGTAATATTTACGCATGTTGAGTGTTTTCTTGGAAAATTTTAATTTTTAATTTAAGTCTTAAGATTTTTTTAGGTTTTGGTTTTTAAAGAACTTTTCGCTTTTTTATTTTCCGATTTTTAATTTTATTTTTTTTATTTAAATTTTTAGAAATTTTTGAATTTATATTTTCGGTGTTGCAACTATTAATTGATATTATATTTTGTTGATGGAGCAAGTTAGGCCTTTATTTCTAAGTTAACCCAGCTTAACATTCTAAAGCTTGTTACAACATTGAATACATTATTTTCGCTTTTCGTACATTCAAAAAGTTTGAAGAACTTTTAAATTTTTCCGAAATTTCTAAATTTTCTAGTTTCTTTATATTTTATATATTTTATTTATTTTTCAAATTTTCAATTATATATATTCCATATAACGGAAAATACGTAATATTCCATACATGTAGTGCAGGTGAACTATTTTCTCTTGACCGATATTGAATGGTTCATTTGGCAGTTGAAAATTTCAAAAAGGTTAATACAAAGCTAAGTCAACTGAACCAATATCCTTGCTGCATTATGAATGAGGTAATATCTTTTATTTATGTTCTTGTTTGAGAAAATACTGAAGGTGCACACTCGAAATCATGAAATGGCATTAAGAGAATTTCAAGCTTCTCCAGAACCAATTCAAAATTGAACTGATGGCAAGCACAACTAAGTATGGAAACACATTATTGCATAGTCTTAGAAAAAAATTAAATAATACTTTGTACAGAAATGCAAATCCTATACACGCAATCTTAAACTTATGTATATGCACGGGGATTTGAAACTTTTAACGCTGATAATTAGGGTATTTTTTGGAAGTTAAAAACATTAAGAAATGGGTTTTCAGTATAGTATAACTCACTAAGTAATAGGTTAAGCTCCTAGCTTAGATCTGTACCACATTTCAGGTGTGTACCGCTACTTTAATTGAAGAAATAATTCCTACGTATGCAATAACAGGTTGAATCATATGCAGTAAAGAACGCAGTTTGTTAGATATACAACGTAGAATTAGTTTATATGTAGGATATCAAAAGATGTAGACATAAGTATATATTCTTCAAATTAATCTCATAAAAATAATTTGTATTGATGTAAAATCTTAATTGTATCTCCTTTAGTAGGAAGTAGTCGTTATTCCTAGTTTGAATAACTGCTTAGCATTTTATATTAAAAATTACAAAAAAAAACCTGTGAATTAAAAAAAGAGTTAAGATACAAAACAATTTAATGAAATCACAAAATCAAAACGATAAAGTTTTAAAATTGAAATAATGAAGTTAAAATAACAAATTAATGAAGTTACAAAACAAAATGAATGCAGCTTTATTGGGGATAAGAAAAACAATTCGAAGCCTACTGATTTTGAATGAAAGAAATTTGACCTTCATGAATTTTCTTTTTTATTTAACTTTCAACAAAACCTAATAAGATTTTCAACACTTTTTGATCAGCACCAGCTCTACATTCGTAAACTATAAAATGGGCGTAGGTTAAGTATGTTGATGTGTATTTTAAAATAACAACGATCAAAAGGATTTGTTTTAACTTGATTGAAAATTATGAAATATTTTATGAATTATCAGTGATTTTAAAACTTGTTTAAAAATTATGAAATATTTTATGAATTGTCAGTGATTTTAAAACTTGTTTAAAAATTATGAAATGACAGTCTATGTGGAATGGTCGGAAAAAAAACTTCTTATCCGAAACGAATGAGCTGAGTATAAATTGCTGGAGTGAGATAAAATTTCCGTCAGCTTTTTTCTTATAAAGAAATTTGGAAATAATAATTGAGAATCGATATTTAATTTGGTTCTGGTTTTAGCAGAAATCAGTTCATTTTTGAAAATTCTCTTATGACTACGAACAAACACAAGGAACTATGATATACCTATATTTAAGAACTTTAAGAATTTATTTTTTTAAATTTCAACAATTATATTGTTGCAAGATGAAATATTTTTGGAGTGTCTAAGGAACAAAGGAATCTGAATAAGTCAAATACTTTGAAACACTTCTGTGCTGCATGATATTTAATTCTATTGTTAAGACGAATACAGCTTATCATAGATTTTGATATTGAGTCATTTCGACATACTTTTAAATGACTAACATCTGCCTAATCTTATCTAACTTGCAAAATTTTATAAATAAAAGTAGCTGGTACTGGCGAATAACTTAACAATAATACTTTTATTTCTCTCGCCAATTTCAGAGCATTAGAAAACTGACTGATCAGACGAACTTTCTCGGAAGAGGAATTTGCATACTCCCTGCAGACATACGAGATAACTACTTATTGTCACCCTAAGTGTTGGTAGACGTCAAAACTGCAATCTATCAAACAAATTATATCAATAATTGCCCTTCACCAATAAATGATTTTTTTTGGTTCATAGTGAAATATTTACTCCCAATACTTTGCTGCTTTAACACAAAGGATTACTGTACAATACATCATTTTTTTCCTGAAGTTGAAAAACCTTTTACAAATTGTCCCTTCATTTTGTATAAAAATATTAATTTTGTTAAAGGATTAATTATTGACCAGGCCAAAATTTTTTTCTGCAATAGTACCTCGGCAGCTTTTCTTACAATGATATCAAAGAATCACTTATACATGAATGTATTACATATAAATTAAGCGTATTTATGCAGGGAATTACAAAACAGAAAAACACAAATAAGCCGCCTTGATGAGGGAAGTACATTCCATAAAAAGGGATGTGATAGCAATCCGAAAGTTAATGCATGAAAGCCTGATTTTTAATTTTAAAAGTAATTTATAATTAACAACCAAATAACTTGATAAAATTGTTCAGGTTTCAGTCAAATTCCCATATTTTGTCCTGATAAACAAAGTATATATCGTGTGGAAATTTTACCCACCAATCCAATGATTTTCATCAAAATTATGTTCCTGTTTGCAATAAGGTGACTAATTTTATCATCCAGAGATTCTATTAACTACGTGTAAAGAAAGTCTTATTTTTAGCAACAAAGTAATCTTTAATTGACATTGGAAACTAAGTTATACTATAATGAAAAAAAAATACATGGAAAAAACCAGGTTCTCATTATTTAAACATTAACAATAATGAACTGACTGTTGTTTTTGCTTGTCAAAAATTCACATAATGTTTTCATTTCATGTTATTGATTGTATAGCTGATCAACCCTTTATTGTCAACATCAATGCTGCATTAAATTCTTCAAAGAATATTGATATTATTATTATTTATGATTTAATGAAGCAAGTTAATTTTTCTCTTACACCAAAGGATGTTTCGTTTTTAAAATATAATATGACAATTCCTGATGCTGCACCAGAACCAATTATTTTTCAATTAATGAGTTGATCAGCAATACTCTTAAATTTGATTTTGGCCCTCACGTTTCAAAGCGATCTCATAATTATATCAAAACATTTTTTTCATATCAACCACATAATACAAAAACAACGATTACAGAAATAAACATGATGGTGAAGGGTAAGCTAATTCATCAAATCCTGACACGTTTACCTTTTATTAAATGTGATATTGTGAAAAATAAATCGACGAATGAATAAAAGATATGTAGAATCATTGAGTCTTATTCATCAGAATAAGGTAACT
>BMAW01035489.1:41906-82409 GCA_019974015.1 Nephila pilipes | reverse complement strand
CGTAGTGATCTATTTCATTTATCAGTTAACAAAAAAGTTACCCTTTTACTTCATTTGTCACTCCCAATGTTCAGTGTCAGTTTCTAAAAGTGCCTCTTGGTCCCTCTAAGTGTCCTATTTTGTTTCAACGCTACATTAATTCAGTATACCGTTATTTAATACTATAAGAAATTGCTTTGCCCTAAATAGATGAGTTTGTTATTCTTGTTGAAAATTCATCTGAAGCTGTTGATCGACATAGTTTTAAAAATTGCTCATGATAATGGATTGGAAAAAAATTCTTAAATCTTAATTTTTGCACAGTTATATTGGATTTTTGGGCCATATTATCGAAGATGGAAAACCGTTTCCTTCCCCTTCTTTAACTAAATCAGGTATCAACTATCCAGAACATAAAACTACTAAAGATATTTATTGACTCTTAGACCTCAAGGGCTGTTTTCATAATTTTATCTCTGCTTAATTTGTTATTGCAAAACCTCGCAGTTACCGCTTTGGTAAAGATACCATCTTTCAGAAGCAAAAAGCTACCTTGATGAGTTAAAACGTTGGCATTTTCAGAAACCTGTCTTGGTCATATATATATATAATTGTGAGTCTGAAATTCACACTGATACATCAATTAACAGACTTGTTGATGTCTAGTTACAATGATGTAGTTATGACAATTTACATGTAATATAACACATGTCCAAAAGAAATATCTAAAACCGCAAGAAATTATAATAATTACGAACCGGGAATTTTAGCAATTGTAGAAGCTCTCAGGAAGTTTAATACATACGTTTTAGGAATGCATTTAAGCTCGTGACTGAATATGCAGCATTTATAGTCCAATGAGCAAGAAAAATAGAAACACATGAATCACTCGTTGTATTTTTGTGTGTGTGAGTGTATTACATTATTATTAATATATGATCTTGCACCATTCTAGACTAAATAATTCTTGGTCAAGTTTATTGATGGTTCAAAAATCCTCATTTTCACAAACGAAATGCAACATCATGCTCATGACAAAGGGCATTTTTCGTTAAAAATTACACTTGAATATTTAAGAAATAAGTATTTTACTCCGCAAATGCATTCCAAAACAGAAATCTATATTTCTATTTGTATAACACACTTTTTGATTAGCAAAAATATCCGGAAAACACGAAAGTATTTCCATAAACTTTTTAAAGATGACATACCTTTTAAGATGTACCATGTTAGTCACATAAGTTCCTTAGCGACAACTAAGAAAAAATACAAACATAATTTATCAGTCATCAATTCTTACGCCAAGCTCTTTTGGTAATACAAGACAAATTTGTAATAAAATCAAAATATACTTCTGAAGAAATAAAAAAATTGGATATTCCAAAAGTTGTATTTTGAAATCCGCGTTTTCTTATAACAGATAGTGGAACAGCATTTACCGCATTGAATTCTGTACATATTGTGCCGTAGAAAATATTTGTCTATATCACATTTCTATAGGTTTAATATGGGTAAATGCTAACTCCTAAATCAAACCATTATTTGTGTTCTTCCTAAGATACCAAAAATTATAAAACAAAATCACTGTAAATGCAAGAAAGAAAAAAAAAGCTAAAGTAACTAGGAGAAAAATCAAAAGATTAAAAAAAGTGCTTAGTTATCCCATATACGAGAAATCTTTCTGAATCTCTTTTAAATTAATTACCTTTTAGAATTTACAGAAAGAAGATTTTATTTCATGAGTAGTGCTCTCTAGTTCTTAAAAACAAGATAATTTGACTTATAAAGTATTATTTCTTGAAGCGTAAGAATTTTCACATCCGTTTGGTTTCCTCACTTATTGTTGTTTACAGGATAAAGTTAATGATGTGAAAGGATTCATATTGTAAAAGGGAAAAAAGCCTATTTTTATGTAACTCTAAGGAAGTAATTAATACTTTAATATAACTGCGAAATCATTAATTGGATTCAACATTATTCTTGTCCTATCATTTTATTTATATATAGAATACAAGTTCTCATTTGCGCTAGAAAACTGCTTACTGCGATATTTGAGTAACTCCTCTTTTAAGTGTTGATGATATAACATTATACTATTAAATGCAGCGAATGTTTATTCTCATAAAAATTTTCTACATGCACATTTTATATACATTATCCATTTTGATAGATGTGGATATTTATTGAAACGAAAGATAAATATAATTTACGAAAATGATTTTAAAAATAATTAGATAAATCTGGAATTACATTCTTCAAAAATATCACTTAACGATAAATGATTATTTCAAACTTTTAATGGTAATATATCTTCTTCATTTCTAAGTGATAATTTAAATAAAATTAGTTGTTTGGTTTTCCATGAAAACAGTAGTGTATTTTTGTTTCATTGTAATGTTGACTGAGTTAATTCATATTCACATTGATGAATTACTTATAAAATGCATATAATTCTACTCAAAATACTCTGTGAAAAATATTCATTGCACAAGATTGAACAGTTTTTCATATTGAATTGAATTTTCATGACTTATAAGGAATTTAAAAAAAAAACGTATCATTTATTGTTTATTCTTAAAGTTTAATTATAATTTTACGCTGAAAAGTAAAATATAGAGTATCATAGTTTTAAAAATAAAATTTGAAAAAGTAAAATTACTTTAATACTATAATCCTCAAGTAGTTGATGAAAATTAAATCATTATCATAGTTGTTGTTGTTTCTTAACAGCTTGATATCAAAGATGTATATGTTACGGTAAATGTTATAAACTGGTGATTATAAATAATTACAGATGATTACTCATGATCTCCACTAAACTCGGTAAATGTGATAAATTATTGAATAATTATCACATTTACCAGTTATTTTATAAAATCCCCGACTCGTAATATGGAATGTAATAAAAGTCCATAAATCTTCTAAAATTTAGGATGTCAGATGCAAGTGATTTCAGTAGTATTTCTAATTTGGTGCTGGATAGATATTTTTTTTTTCATGAACATGAGCATGCATGACATGTATGAGTGTTTTAATCCCAAGTTATTGGATGTTTCGGCCACTAAAACAGCGAATAGCGGTTTTCTGAAAAAAGAAAGATATGAAACTTTCTAATAAAAGTAAATAACAGTAAAAACAAAAGTAGTGGGAAAAAAGTCTTAAGATTATCAGACTATAAAGATAGGATGTAATGAAAGCAGACAATGTTGAAAAACTTATATTTTCCATGAATAAAGATAGTTCTGATGTAAGGTTTTATGTGTACTTTGTAGAACTTTTAAATTTTACAACATATATTATATAACATAGACTATTTTCAAATATATCTGTTTCAAGATATCTACTGAAAGTAAAGTACAAAAGGAAGACATTTATTAAAAAATTTTAAATGAAAAATTCTTGTAAGTTTTATTGTAAGTCATCATGACGTTCTTCTAATTCTTAAGAATGATATTTTTGATGTTATTTGAAAATATTTATTATTTCGAATTAACATATCGTTTTTCTACCAAATATTCTTAATTTATTACATTCCGCATTAGGAGTTTATGATTTTATAAACTTACCTTTAAAAGTGATAAATATTCAATACTTTATCACATTTAACGTAACAAATATATATTTAACATTCAAATAAAATATGAGTGCATAAGTGCACATATATAAATATATATATATATATATATATATATATATATACAGGAGTTTGTGTGTGTGTAGAACTGGAATAAGCCACCAATAACATAGAGAATACTGACTCTGCCAGGCGAAATCACAATTTAGAGAGTCAGACGATTTGAGCCATTATCCAGGAAGGATGAATCTGTAGACGTCCCGGAACATCGAATATTTTGTTCAAAATATTTTGTAAATGCTTTTGTGGTCGAGTAAATATCAATGTGAAATGTCTTAATGGAGTTTTCTAAATGTTCAAGATCCGAATATTTTATTAAACTAAATTAATAACATAGGCAGATCCACAATTGTGAAGTTGCATGAACTCATGATGTAAAAAGTAAAAAGAAAAGAAAAAAGTATTTCTAATTAAATTCCGATCTGATCGCATATTATAGTGTGTCGCCTTTTGGATACATATCTTGTGTGCTCTACAAGGATTTAATTCAAAACTTTGAGGTGAGTCAGTTTATTTTTATTTATAAATTTAATGATGCAGATTGACGAAATTAATGAAATAAGCTACGCACTGAAGAATCTGAAGAAAGAAAAAAAAATTAAATTTTACATAAGTTCTTAGCTTTCGCTTTTGAGCCATCAAGGGATTGAACCAACTCTTATTACCATCTGGATGCCCTCAAACTAACCATAATCTTCCAACATGCATCGATTGTAATTCAAACAACGCAAGAAAATATATAAGGAAAATTTGGCTCTTCAGCGTATATTGAGAACAATTTCGTTATGCGAGCTGGACTCGTTCATATCTATCAAAGGGTTAAGCATACCCTCTAAATGGTGTCCCCAATCTCTAATAGAGCAATCATGGCGTTGCATGTAGAAGCGTGATTCGTCTGTAAAGACGATATGTGCTATTTATTTGTCAAACTCTACATTTCAATGCACCATTGCAGAAGCAAACCTAGTGGCTTTTATACATATATAATTGTCGCAATGGACGATTCGCATACATTCTAGTGTTCTCTAACGGTGTCGAATGGTACGTGCGGACACCGATTATCTTGCAATAGAAAATATATATACGATATGATTCCTCATATGGCAGATAACTAAATCACTTCCATTTTCATTATATGATTATTATCAGTTATTGTGATACGATGAGATAAATCACTTGATACTGCTATTTAGTCGTATCTTTCATCATTGATCAATTTTAGATCTTTATTACTGTTGCTTAGTTACACACCTACGATAACTGATTTCTCGAAACGATAATCCGCATTCACTATAATCAAAAATCATTCAAGAATTATTCAATCATTCAAGAATTATTCAATCAATCAAGAATTATTCACTATAATCAAGAATTATTGAATCAATCAAGAATTATTGAATCAATCAAGAATTATTGAATCAATCAAGAATTATTCACTATAATCAAGAATAATTCAATCAATCAAGTAGAACTCACTATAATCAAGAACAGTTGAAATTCGGTTAAAATCAGAAGCGTATTCGAATGATGCTCGTATACTTCATCCAGGCATACTGAAGTTTTTCCTTCAAAACAATAACAAGGAAAATCTATTCCGGAAAATTACTACAAAATTGCATTTTGTTCTTCCTTTGTATAACACTTGTCTGCAGTTACTAATGATGAGAATCTACTTTGAAATGTTAATATTTTGCATATTCCATCATGGTACATGTACAGTAAAAATTTCAAATGGACACTTCCTTCGTGACGTTGCATTTTGATTGACTAGCAGTGCTAAATATATTAATTAAAGTACTTGTAAAGTCCATAATATCAATTTACAATGTTTTTCAGAAAATTTTGTTTAGAATATTATTTAACTAATAGATTCATAGAGGTTCATAAGCTTAAAATTTTCATAAATTTATTGATGGAAGTAGGGAATTGTGATTAACAGCTTTCTAGTAATGAAAAAATGACTTTAAAAACTCAACGTTTGAAAGTAGTGAAATTTTAAACTAAAAAAAATAATGTAAAGAAAAATGATAATCATTTATAAAAGAAGTGGTTATAATTCAGAAGATAATTTCATTATTTAAAATTTTTATATGTATTTTGCTTCAATTATTTTTTCATTTTAAATTTTAATTATTTCTCAAACAGGCGTTTTATTGACTTAATTTTGTTTTATCCAGAAACATAAATATCAGCTTGAAAAGTAGTAATTTATATATATTTCTCAAAAGAGATTTTCTCTCTAAATTAAATAGGTTTATTACATAAATAAATGTATAATGAGACATTTTCGTAACATATGCTTTTTTTAATTGTGATAGAAACAATAAATTGCTAAAGAATTCACAAATACTTTCTGAAAATTAGCAATGCTTGGTAAAATGACTTCAGGAATAACTGTCTCATATTATACATGGAATTGAAAGTAGTTTGAAGAAATCACCATTTGTTCTACGTACGATTTTAAAAATACAAGTAAATCAATTGAGAGAAATTAATTTTAAAAAAATGCGTGTGTGTAATATATATCTCTTCCTTTAACATTTTTAATGAGACGTGAGCAAATACTGAATAAAAAAAAATCTTTAAAAAATTAAGTAAAGGAAGTTTCTTTGCTTCATCTAAAACCGTAGAGAAGTTTGAATTACGACTTATAAGAAGCAATTTAAAGAATTGAAGCCTTAAATCGCAATAACCGTTTTCAGAAAAAACTATCCAGTTACATTTCAAGATACATGCTTCTTAAGTCCACCAAAAACATCCTTTCTTTATTCAGACTTTGGAATTTACTTTAAATGTCCATTAACTAGATTTATTTTTTAAAAAAACGTTGGCTCATTTGAAATTTGAAGAGCTTGTTGAGATTTTATACACATTTAAAAATCATGTTTTTTTTTTTTTCTTATTTAATACAAAATAGAAATTGTACACGTTCGTAATTATTACTCCTTTAAATTTTAATATCTATTAAAAAGAACTTATAAAGTGTTATAAAGAACTAAAATTTTTATTTCATTTCATAATATATTAATAAGTAATTATCTCTTTTTTATTTTTGATTATGTGTTTTCACTTTTATGTTATTTAAAATAAGGAAAGAATTTAATTTTTAACTTGTGCTTGCAACTTTTTTTTATGGAGGGGCATGATTTAAGGTTTAATATTCATCCCTAATTGATTCAAACTTCCAAATTTCACTCTCATGGCTGTTATTAAGTGAATAAGGCAGTGAATCCGAGTCCTGATTCTATTAAGAGAATTGACTTAGGTAAATGGGCTCATCCTCTAAGTAAAAGAGATTTATATATGCGTAAAAGGACCTTTGAGTAGTGAAGCAGAAGTTATAGAACTTTGACATACTTAATCTAGGATCATCATTGACTCTAAATGTTCCTGAAATTTAATAAGTTTCTTATGAATAGCCTTTACAAGGATTTCGGGTAGCAATATTTGTAAGCAACCTAGATTTTGAGATTTTCTGGCAAATTAAAATTTACAACCCTAATAACATTTAAAAAAGTGTATAAAAAGATAAAAATGCATTGACTACGCTAAACAGAAACTTGTAAGCAAAAGAGATCATATATATATATATATATATATATATATATAGCTTGAGCGGAGATTATGTAGTACTTATTTTTTCACTAGAGGCGTTTCGCGTAAATACTATAGAGTTAGGTACTACCTCTATAGGAAGGTTTTGTCTGCCCATAGAGAATTTTATTCAACTACGCTATTTTGCTCTCTCCTCATTTTTTAAAGATAGTAGAAATGTTACTTTTTTCATGAAATAAATATCTCAGAAAAAAAAAAATTGAAAACTTCTTACAAAGAAAATACATTAAGAAAAAATCACAAAAAAAAGAAATTGTATCATGAATCAGTCGTTCGAACATGCCAGCCAGATGATACTTCTAGTGAAACAGAGAAGGGAATTATTAAAGCTGTTTTAATTGTCTGAACGGGAAAAATACTGCCTAAGCATTGCGAGTTGATCGGTGAAATCATAAATGTGCATGATTTGATAAGAAATTTGAAGAAACTGGGGTAAAGTGAAATTGACCGCGATCTGGCGTTCCTTAGAAGTTTTTGTGGAGCAGCATAATATGATTATTGCAAATCCCTTGGATTTCAAAAGTAAGTTCTCTAAATTTTGAAAATTTTGTACAAGAACTAGGTATGTATAAAAATAGATTACGCCGTAAATCTGGTTTTGCTTTTCATAAAATCAGCCATAACTGAAACTGAAAGATGCTATTGGAGAAAAAATTTTCTGTCGGCTACGAAACACCTACGCCAGTGTTTCATGTACATGTTTTATAATGATAAATAATTCCTTTCACACAAAAGAAATGTATTTTATTATTTTACTTTATTAGATTTATATTTCTTTATATATATATATATATATATATATGTGTGTGTGTGTGTGTGTGTGTGTGTTAAGTTATTCTTTGCTAACAATATTATATATTTACGGGATATTTCAAACATTTTTAATATTGCATGCAATAGTGTTTTTAATCAATAGATTATACTTGAAATCAAATTTAAAACGTTTATTTCTGACAAATAATGTTTTGAATTTACTTAGAAAGTATTTATAAATAGATATTCTTGTTGATTTCAAGAAATAAATTATATTTTATTTGTAAAAACATAAGTCCAACATGTTATAAATTTTTTTTAAATGAGTTAAATATTTTTTTTTATAATGTTACGAATGGTTATCTTGATGGGCAAATCAAATTGAAAGAAATCTGTTCTAGTGCACAAATACTTAGAATGTCATTTTAAATTAGAATGACAAATCATCTTATAAATTTAAAGTAGAATTTTTTTTAACAAAAAAGAAATCACACAGTTTGGCAATTGTTAAGGAACAAAAATAATTATTAGAATATTGAACAATAGACATTGATTACATAAATAAAAAATAGTATATATTTAATAGTGGTATTTTGCGTCACGTGTAATGTAAAATAAGTCAGATTTCTCCACATGAAAATTCGAATTTAAAAAGGAAAAAAAAAAAAAAAACCTTTCTCCGGAAATTTCCAAAAATAACCTTTCTAATCATAATGATGATAGATAAATCATTCAGAAAATATGTTACCATCTTAAACACTAATGTGCAGCCATGGTAGTATAGTGGTCAAGGTCACAGACTCATGACCGCCGGATTTCTTCGAATCACGGGTTCGAGTCTTGATGCCACTTAAAACCCGCCTTGTAGCCGGTAAATTTTTGGAATCCAAAGTCCTCCCGAAGACGTGGTGCGGAAGTTAGGAGATGGTGTACCAGCTCAGGTACCGTTCTCATCACTTGACTGAAGTTCAGAATAACGAGGACCGTTGGCAATATAGCCCTCGTGTTGTTTATAGGGCGATGTTAATAAATTCCAAAACAAACCAAAACCACCCTAATGTACATTGGCTTATGTATGTCTGAAATATCAGCATTTAACTGTTTAACAAAATTTTGAGAGGGGGGATGTAATGTCTCTTTACACTTCGAAGACAAACTATTGCTACTGAACAGTTAGCGCTATCAGGCTCCTTTTTGTACAGATCTAACGAGCGTATCCGAGATATATACTGTAGTATTTAATTCCGCTGCTAATCGAAGACCATTTCATGCTAGCATTATCTTTGTTCTAATACTCTAGAAATTTTCATTCTCGTGCATCGTCAATCAGGAACAGAAATTCTGGCCATTCTATGTCATTCTTAATAGATAAAATCGAATTAACCTGGCATTATGCACGCAACAAAAACAACCGGAATTACTCGCGCTGGGTATTTCACACCTATGCGCATTCACCTCTGTTTCCTACCTTGGAATCTTTTCAAGAAAGCTGCAAAAGCATTAAAATAGAAAAATTCAATTATAAATATATATTTACAAATAAAACTTACATTCAGTTTTCACATTTTATACAAATGCATGTCATATGTTCCATACAAGCATAAAAGTAGAATAATACAGTTGTAAATATGTGTCAAAAAAAAACATTTCCACTTAGTCTGTACATTTTCTGTAAATACATGTCATGTGTTCCCTGAAAATGTGTTTTTCAAATTTTTCACAAATAAATTTAGTTCTTTTTCTCCTTTTTATTAGAACATTTATCACCTCGAGTCCTTTGGCTTTTCTAAAAGGTGGTGCGATGTCTTTAGAGTCGGATCCTAGTTTTTCTTTAAGTTCCTTGGAAGCATTGCATTTTGGCTCCTATTTCCTTTTTATTCATCTACAAGCATGAATCTCAAACATTTTTAAAATAAGTTTCTGGTTCGATTTTGAGTAGTGGATTTCTTAATAGATAACAAAAGGATGCGAGCATTTATTAACGAAGATTTCAACAACGCAAAAAATATAACCTTGGGCTGACGATTACATTTTCTATCTGAAGAATATGTTGTGGCCATTTCTTCAACAAAATCAACTGCGCCTTTAGTTAAATTATAATATGTAATGATCTCAGATTTTTTTTCAATTCCCCACAGATGGATCTATTGTGTCAGTATTATGCATTTCTGAGAGTAAAGCAACATTCATATTTTTCTACGGTGTATATGACATAATTGAAGTTTGTTTTTTGAAACAAAACATGGATGAATAAATTATTTCTGTTCCTTGAAACCAAATTTGTTGGAGGAATTTTTTTTTTTTTTTTATTTTTTCTCGTGATTCAAATAATAATGATTTTTTTTTTTTGCAAAAACTCCTGCGACAGAGGGTAAGATATATACCAATAATTAACTGTCAAATTACGCCCTGAGTCATAAAGTGGTTCTATAACTTTTTACAGCAATGCTTGGACTATGATCTACTTCAAATGATCCTTTTGGTGATTAACAGTGTACATTTCACTCGTATTGGAGCCAATATATCTCACTGTTTTCATTTTTAATGAGCTCTAATATTGTAAAATTAGACATCTTATAAGAAAATTGCAATGGTTTGCACAAATAGTTTTCCACAGTATCTCAATTCCGGTGCCGTCTAAGGCCCAGAGATCTTTCACGTTTACATGTAGTGATTTATGTGCGTGTGTACACTTGAAATGTATTACCATCCAATAAATACTTTTATTTCAGCTTCAGTTGCTTCTTTAGCATCTCTTTCTCGTGAAAAGCGATCTTTTATTGATACAATAAAAATGTTTGTACATTTTACTACAGTTTGAATCAATTCAGAAGATATTAGTAAATTCCATGCTTTTATAACTGAAGTGACATCATTTGAAATACGTGCATTTCCAGGAAGTTTTGTGATAATGTTTTTTGAAGACACTCTAACGTTTGGACGAAATTTCTCTTTTTCCAAGCTGTTTCAAAATAGAAGTAATTTTCAAAATAGAAGTAAATCAAAATTTGAAATGCATATCATAACGAACAAAACATACAATAATATTTTGTTCAGATTTTGACCTTCACTGAATGAATTTTAAAAGAGAATGAATTTGAAAGAGCATAAACACAAAATTTTCATTTTCATGATATGCCTATAAAGTAATACTTAAAAATATATGAAAATCTAGGAAATATCTATAACATGGCATTAGACAATTTTTTTATTAAATATAAAATGTAATGTAAAGGTTTACTTTCAGAACATTATCTCAGAATTTAAGACGAATAATTTTAAAATTCGTGTCCTATTTAGGAAAGTCCATTTCATAATAGATGTAATAGCTCTGTCAAAGATTTAAATAAAACTAGAGACACGAATTTCAAAGCAAACAAGATGAAGGCAGAAACCTCATTTTATTATGATATGAAATAAATTAAGAACTCAAATTCGTTGTTCAATATCAAAATATAATAAGTGAAATTAATTTATTTTAAATTGATCACTTATTCACTAGTCAAATATATAATTGTACTGCATTTGTAATTTTAGAAGGAAATATACACAATACTCCACTTTGAATATCAATATACTAATACCTTATAAATCTAATAAATTTTAAATAACCTTCCTACTTGTTAAACAAAGGTTACGTAAGTTTCAAAACATGACAAAAACATTTTTATTCCACTCACTTATTTTATCCGTATTAAACATTCTGCTAATATCAGCAAAGCAATTTGCATCTAGGTTGATTTAATGCCATTTTTAATGGAGGGTCTACTATGAAAAGGTGAGAAACCTCCTCCGGCATTTAAATTCAATAAAAGACCATCGCTGTACTGTCTTAAGATGAAAGAAACGGGAAAGTTCAAAATCGCTAAAATAGTTGAAAATTGCTCAGCAAACAATTAAATAGTGGCGACAAATATTTACAAGAGAATTAAAAGTGATGAAAAGATGCATCAAACTTGTGTATTCAGAACAGCTGCACAATGAAATTAAATTCTACTGGAGGCTAAAAAAATCAGAATTTAAAAATTTTAAGTCTTAGGAAAAGAGATATCTTGAATTACTCGTATTAATATAATAAAAATACTCGTGTAGCAAATATTTACACAGACATTTCTCGCTATATTTTCTAAATAGTAAATTGCATTATACTTCTTCCTATTGAAGGGTGATAGAAGTCTCTTCAATGGATTATATCTTACAATTTTATGTCTTGTAACATTATTTTTGCTCTGTGAAAAGAAAACAAATTGTGTTGAGCAAATATTTCATCTTGTATCTGAAAATCTTTCAAATAGGTAATCCTTTGTATACAGGTGACGGTAAAATTAAATTAACGTTCTTATGGATAAAATTAAGTTTTTAAATTTTTTTTAAGAAATTAAAGCTTTTTGATAAGTAAATATAAATATTTTCACACACACACGCACATATATATATATATGAAAATATTGGAATGCATTTTATACTATATAAAATAATTTTGAAGGATAATATTTATTCAACGATCAACTTATTTCAAGAATCGAGAATTTCGTATAACTTTGTTACAATGTGTACTCAAAATACAAAAAAAAATTATTACAAACTTTAAACAGCGAGAAAAAAAATCCTATGTTTTTTTTTTTTTTTTTTTTTAATTCAAATATTTTGGCCTTAGCTTCCTTGATATTTTCCCTTCAGTTAACATTTAAGTACTGCTTGTATTTTTCATGACAATATGTTACATAACCGTAAACTAAAATTGAAATCGTGCCTTTCGTGTATAACTTCGGATAAAAACAACGTTATTTTTAATTAATGTGGTTGTATGCTACAACAACATGCTTTTAAATTTATATGCTTCCTCGGCGTGCTTACCTCACGTGATGACGTGTGTTCTTTCTATGATATATACAGAGGCTTCTGGTGTGGAATGTAAATTAAAGTTCAGATTACATTATGTAGAAAATATAACATTACATTTGTCTTGTCAACTAAGTTGAAACTTAAATCGAGATACATTTGTTAACTTTTTTTCGCTGAGTTTCCTTAAAATACTAATAACATTTGCATAAATTCATTTAAAGCTATGCGATGTACTCACTAATTCCCGTTTCATAAAAATTAAACTTTTTTATTCTTCATGCAGAAATTTGTAACTAAGAATGCTTCTTAAAATATTTTAAAGTGGTTCTTTTTCTATACAAAATAACTCTTTTAATTAAATTGAAGCTATTCATAATTACTAAAGGAATATTTTGGTGATCAGTTAACAGATACGATACAAATAGGAAGACTTTATAGATAACTTCTCTTTTATTATTTAATAGTTAACTTCATTTTTCCTAAAACTTTTAGAGAATTTTTTTTTGAAAATTTACTTCTGACTTTAGTATTTCGTTCAATATTTGAAATATTTCATAATGCATCCGTAGTAAAACTGCAAACTTTTACTTAGCGAATTGTATGTGAAAAATACTTTTTCTGACAAAAATTATTTCTTCCTGTTAGATTTGAAATATTTTTCATTATATTTTTTTTATATGATTAAGACTTATTACAGGTAAATAATATGTGCTAATATGCTTCTAGAACAGGGCATTCAAGCTAATAATTAATTTGCTTTACATTAAATTTGGGCACAAAATTAAAAAAATCTAATTTAAACGAATCTTTGCATAATAAATATTGAAAATATGTCTTATGACACTAGATGTTCATTAGCTGGTGAAACAAGAACTTTTGTTTCTTTTTTGCTACTATAGGAATTATTATGCTAATTTTTGGGAAATAAAAAAACTCATTTTTTTTTCTATTACGCATGTATGCATGTTAATGTTGTGAACTAGAATTTTTTTTTTTTTTTTAAAAAAAAGGCTTTCTTCAATGTTTGTAAATTCATTCATACACTGAAATTTGGTTTGAATGTATTACTACTTAATATCACAGCGGTTTTCACAAACATTCAATCATTGATTAATAACTTATATATATATATATATATATATATGCGTCGCAACAAGTTTATTATAATTTAATACACTGAACGTTGTAACAAGCAATATTGCTTTCATAATATAGTCTGGTTAAATAAACTGCTCATATAAGTACTTGTTATAAGCAAATTATTAAAAAGTAATTTTATGGAAAATGTCATTCTATATTTGTAGGATATTTTAAAGTAAAACTATTCTAGAAGTAACATACTGTGATTTTGCTTAACAAAAATAAGTCACTTTATTTGGGTGATTACTTAAAAGCGCTATAAATATATAAAATAGTATTATGGCATATGAAATTCAGTAATATTAACAATGTTTCAGATGAATGTATTCTATCAAAGGCACATACACAACAATTACCCTCGTAAAATCGAAGATTAAATGCAGAAATGAGGGTAAGTAACATTTCTCGACACAATGCATATTTCCCTTACACTGCCATAATTGATAAATATACCCAGAGGTCCATCGAGACAATGCCGTTAATACCTTGTCAGTAACATTTAACTCCATCTGCGACACTCTGTATTCTGCTCTCGGCGAAGAGTGGCGCAGCGGTCAGAGGCGGATATCATCTAGTTTCGTTGTTATGCAGATGAAATCATAAAGTGGGTTGTTAAAAGCAGTCTCCGCGGGTCAATCAATAGCCATTTTGAACATTTATGTTTTTGTCTTATCTCTAAACGGAAGTCGGGAGTTTTGTGGGAGATTCTGAACTTCGAAAGACAAATGAAATGGAGCTGACATTTCAGATTTTAATTCTAATATGATGATATGTATAAGCATAACGATGATATTGCAACATAGTATTTAAAACAGAGAGTTGTTTCATGATAGCATTTATATGTCATAGGCATATGAAATAGCTAGTATTGAAAATAAATTGTTAAAAATTAGTATATATCTAAATACATCATTTACAATCAGTTACATAGCTTTTCTTTGTAACAGAAACAAAAAGCATATGCTGATATAATTAATTATAGTGGCTATTACATTAATTTAAATTACTGAAATTTAAAAATAATATTATTAAAAATATTGTATTTTAAATTTCAAATGTTAATACTCATATTAAAAACATTTTCTTATTTCATATATTTATAATTTTTTTTTTATTTTACAAATGATTCTAAATTGTTTTCTTTTACTTTCACCCTAGAATTATTTTTATATATCACACTCATAAACAACAATTGCGAATGCTGAAGATTTCCTATAATGAAATAAATGCTGTCTTTATCAATACTTTCAAACAGCAAAATTTTAAGTATTTCATATTTCCTTGTTTAAATTTATTGATGTTTGACTTCTAAAGATATTTTTAAAATCACTAAGACAAAATAAATTGTAAGTTAATAGTTATATGATTATCTTATAAGTCTATAACAGCTGAAGCTATTAAACAAATGAGAAGTGTAAGCATGGGTATAAATTATGAAAATTATAATAAATATTTACATTTGGATTGACATCCATTTATTTGCCCAATTTAATTAAAAAGATTTATGTTTTATATTGGATTTCGTAACTCTAATTTTTTTAGCTTATTGGATAAGTTAAAACAAATGGATTTGCCTTATAAGGCTTTGAATAACATTTGTATGATGATAGTTTCATAGTTTTAGATGTTTTAAAATTTAAAAAAAAAATTCTATATATTTTTACTTGTAGAATTTTGAAAAAAATATCCTGAATTTCTAAGAAATTTACAACTTGATTTCAATAAATACCGACATTTTTTTTTTACTCAATCCAAGAAATCAATTAAAATTGACTGTAAAAATTACTTAATATAAGTTTCAGAAATAAAATTAATATTTTTCTTTTGTGAGTTTATTACTATTCCAAAATTAATTTTATGTCATAATTGAAATTTATTGAACATATTAACAGTGTAATTTTTATATGAGACTAAATATATATTTCTGCATTGAAATTTTTTTATGGAAAATTTTGATAATTTCAAAATAAAGTTTTGACATAGTTTTATTTATTCTAATCCACCAATACAATAATTTAATCCAGTAAATAAAAGTATGTAACTCTAAAAATTTGTCCTATTGCTTATATATTCAAGTATTTTAATATATGTGGGCAAATATGTTCTAATGAAAATGTATCTGAAATAAAATGTTATAAAATCTATGTTTTTGCATAACTCTTTATGTGTGTTTGTGTGTGTGTGTCTACAACATTCTTTCAATTGGATTGATTATGTCGTGCACAAAATTAGTGTTCAGGAGTTCACCAGTAATATTTATTATTTCTATTACAGTATCACAAGATTAGAGTGTATAATAAAGTATTTTCGTCCTATGAGAAAGTAAGTGTAAAAGAGAAATTTTGAGATGTATTGTAATTGATTATACCCTCTTTTAACCGATTTCTTCATCTGAAAAAGAGATGATTTTTTTTACGTTCTAATTTTCATTAACACTTAAAAAAAAACTTGAAAAATATAATTATTATAGTATTTGTATCATAAATGTACAAATCAACAAATCGAGGAAGGAAAATTAATACTGATCTTGATATTTAAAGGATACCATTATTAAGTAATAATAATTGTAAATAAGGAATAAATAGAACTATTTACAAATTTAAAAATTGTTATTCCTGAATTTAATGCTTAAGTCATGTTTATTTTTCCAACTAAACTTAATTAACAAACTTTTGTGATGAAAGTTAGGAAAGTCTCTTAAGTATAATCCTTATTTTTTGCCAATATAATAAATTTTTGAATGGTCTAGTAGTAAATACCAAAAGTAAAAAAAAAAAAATATTTTGGATAGATTAGATTTATTTCTCGAAAATGAGTTATTGATTAGGTATTGTGTCTAAAGGTCAAGAAATTAAGGGTTAGAAAAAACTTTTTCTTCATACTGACTAATAAGTGCAACAATATTAAGTGATGTTTAATTTTCAAGACATTTCCTTAGTATGTTTTGGATAAAATTATGATGCTGTAAAATAAGAGTTCTATAAATTTAGTTTAATGAATGTATTGAGCATTACTAAAATTACAGTTCAATTAAACAAGAGATTGATTTTGAAAAAGAAATTAATTTTTTTAAGTTGATAAAGAACGAAAACATTGAAAGCTGACAATTTCTTCTAAAAATGGTCTTTAATTTCCAAAAGAATTGAAGAAACATCGTACAAGAATGTAATGGATAAAATTAAGATTAAAAGAATTATTTTTGACATAATGTTAATGTTAAATAAATATAGATGTGAAGTCATTAGTCATTTACTCTTCTAAAAGCATATTTGCTCAAGGGTGCCATTTTATATTAAGTAGAAACAATTAAAAATCATAAATGCTGAAAATAAACCAAAAGGGGTATGAGATTCGTTAATTATAGTAATCAAAATAAGTTGAAAACTCTGTTTACTCTTGAAATTATAATCACTCAATATTGATTGAGAAAAGTAATGGAAACGAAAAAAATATATATATTAAACATAATTATGTATTTGGAAAAATATAATAATCTTAGTATATAAAGATACATTTAGACATCTGTTCTCAATGAATTTTAAAAACAATGCATTTAAAAAAATAGACAAATCAATCACATACAAATTAAAATATACTCTATATTATAATTATAGGTTTCCTGACACAATGTAATATTTCTAATTCATTTTAATTAAATATTGATTTACAAAATGAATTTAGTTTATTTAAACATATTTTCTTCAATTATCCTGCGTAATGAACACTACTTAAAGCTCCGTTTTATTTATATTTGTATTAAAGTTAGAATTTTTACGTTTCATTAAATTCAATTAAATTAAGTTAATGAAAACAAGAGACTATTTTCTTTGTATGAGCTTTTACCTTTTGAATTATTTAAAGACACAAAATAAACAAATGATCCAGTATCATAATTAAACATATTAGCATTATAATTAAACTAATTTGCTCATCAGTATCATAATTAAAAAAGCATATCTTAATTTGCATTTAAACAAAAGTTGCATATTTTATTAAATTTAATTAAACGAACGTTATGGGGAAAAATTGTTTTAACGATATATTAATTTTTGAATAATTTAATTGTTCAAAGTATTTATTTTTCTAAAACTACACTACAAAAAAATTAGGAGAGCAAGAAAAACAGTTATGAAACCAAAGTGCAATAGACCTGCATGGGCATAAAATGGAGAATACAGTTGTAAAAAAGTATTACAGAAAAAAAAAGAGGCAAAAACAATTGTATGGGAACATTAATTATTTAGAATGGTACAAAGAATATGAATGATGTATCAGGGTAACAATTTTACTACATGTAAATGAGCAAAGAAACTGATTCTTTGGAAATGATATATGGTGTTTAGTATAGTATGTGGTCTCCTGAATTGCGAAGACTGCCGCACACCTATTTCATGTGTCTGCAATGACTTTATAAATGAGACTTTGGGGAATAATGTTCTACTCTTGACGAAGTACAATCTCCAAGTCTTGGACAGTAATATAAAGCCTTGGGTATGCAGTAAAACATCGTCTGACTGAGTTGCAAATATTCTCGTTCGAATTAAGATACAGTGAGCATGCTGGCCCCTCGATACGCTGTACTGCTTCAGGTTCAAGAAAGTTTTCCAAAAGACGAGCTGTATGAGGTCTGGAATTATCCTGCATTAAAATAAAAGAATCACCAATGGCTACATTGTAAGGAATGACTTGGAGTCTCAAAATCTCGTCTGCATAACTTTGAACCGTCAAATTGGCATTCCGAATGATATGCAGGTCAGTACTTTAGGCTATTCTGATTCCAGCTTATTACATCAAACCACTTCGTTTCTAATGTGATCTTTAATAAACGAGTGTAGGGTTATTTCGAGTGCCCCTTTCTCGCCATACCAAAACACATCTGGTGTCACACTCTAAGCTAAATACTGACTCGTTCGTAAACAGCACTTGACTTTATTCGCTTTATAGCCAATTCTGGATGATCAGCAGTCCATTTTCTTCAAGCCGCTTGGTATCTTGCAGGCAACAGAATACTCACAATTGGCTTACATGCATACAGGCCATCCTAATGAAGCCTATTAAGGATTTTTTGGCTTAGACCCTTCGTCCTGTTGCTATAAGAAACTGTTTTTAAATCTGCTTTGCCTTAGACGTTCTGTCTCGCTGAACTGTTAATGAATATATCGGTCATAATTTGTTGTGACAGCATGTGAATGATCTTATATTCGCCAACGTCGAACATACCCTGTTTCTTCGTATATATTTCACAGTCTTGCAATGTCGCTTCTTGCCACAGGAATTGCGTCAGTTGCAGTTTTTTGTGTTTGCCCAGATTCCAGTTTTCGATATTATGCTAAGCTATGGATTCTGGTAGATCACGTTGTCGTAACATTTTCTAGTTACCTTTTCTCTTTAGACTATGGATATTTTGTTTTACGTTAGTTTTCAGAAAAAAAAAAAATATTTGTTAAATATATCGTTATATACATGTGCTCCCTTAATTTTTTGAGCATTATATTTATTTTAAGAAATTATTTTGGTAGTATTGAAATAAAATTTGCGTTTATATTTTCTCATCAAGTTAACCTTGGAAATGTAATTATAATGAACATCTAGGATAATACAAATGACGCTTTAATATTTTGTCAAATATGTGTATTTAGAATCTTATTTTTCATTTTTATTTCTATCAAATACGTACATTTAAAATATATTCAATGAATATTAAAATTTAGAATAATACAATATTAAAAAAAAAGTCCCAGTTTTAACTGAACTAAGTCTAAAGGGCGATGAGTATTATCTGCAGTAAAATTTGCTTTTGGAAGCAATTATGACTATTTGTATTAAATGTTTTCATTTATTACACAATCGCAAAAAAATATTACTTAAATATGAAATTTCAAGATATTACTTCTTCCTTTACCCTTTGTTATAGTTGTACGTTAATTCCTGTCATGCCAATTGATTTCAAACTAAGTCAAAAAAGTAAGTGGGATTCTACCAAATACACATGAAACTCAGAAGGTTTTAAGTTATCATTCACTTTAATATTTATACGAAATTATGCTCTGTTTTCTAGTTACATATCTATTGAATCGAATTACTTTGCTTTTTACTATCCTATCTCTAGCTTCATTTTATGTGGTATTTTTTTACCACTTCTAATAAACATTCTTTCATTCTTTCGGAAAATGTTGTGCATAAAAAAGCGTTATTCTGAATTACTCTCTTTATTTTCAAAGCCCACAGAATGATTTCATTTTTTATATTGCTTCTGTAAAGGGAATTGATTTTTTATCATTGCTTGAAATCTTGCGACATTAAAATAAAAATTTTACTTTAGTAAAGCAAGTGGTTCCGTTTATGCATGGGTTTTGCTTCTAAATGATTCTGTCTTTCTATCAGAAAGAATTCAATTTTTACCTATTTGTTCGAATATAGGGGAAAACGCTATTTTCCCATTTATCATCGTATTGAATTTTGAATACCAATATAATTTTAATTTATATTTTTGTTGCAGGATGGATTTGATAAAATATATATAACTTTTGACTTCTATTTCGTTTCTGAATAGAAATGTTATATATTCTGCAATGTAAGAAATTTATAATTTGAAAGTAGAGATATGCAGCAATCTCTTTTAATAGAAACTTATTTCATCAAATCGAAATAAACGAAAGTTATGACTATTTGTGCTTTTTTAAGTACTTTAATAGATTTAAGTTAGGAATGAAAATTGAGACTAAGTATTCGCTCAATCTGGAAATTATTAGTTTCATAACAGTACATTACTTTCTTCAAATAGAATTTTAGATTACTCTTCGTAAATTCTCAGAAATATAACTATCTCTGTTTTTTTCACATCATTTGCTTTATTTATTTCTTTCGTTGTGTTATTGATATTTTTCCGCAAAGAAAGTTAAATTAATAAATATTCTAGATGTCAACTGAATACATTTTCAAATATAATTTGTAGATGCTATTTTCTTAATAAATGACAAGTAGAAGTATATACTTGAAAACAAATTTTATATGTTAATAAGTTAAAATTCGATATTTGTTTAGCAAGTAACAATATTTACTTAAAGGTAATTCTTTTTGTATTCCAAATATTTTTTAACACAATTGTGATTTTAAAAATAAATACTTCTTACAGTAATCAGAATTATGACCAAACATAATAATTATTTTTTTTCGTGATTATCTGTAGTTTTTTTTTTTTTTTTTTTTTTTTTTTTTTTTTTTTTTTTTTTTTTGTATTTGAGGGTTAAAAATATGTAAAACATAGATATAAAACATAGCAGATGTTACCCATATAATGAAAAAAAAATAATTTGCAATAATTTCATAGAATTTTTGTTATCTTTGTATCAAAGAGAGAGAAAAAAAGAGAGAGAATAAGCAAGTGATTAAAGATATTCAATCGCAGACGGGAATAAAATTAAGGGGACTCGGTACCCCTGAACCATTTTTTTTTATTAATGCATTTAAAAATTTGGTTTTAGCAAGCTTTGAAGTGTTTCTATTCTAGAAAATGATTTTATGTGAAAATTTGAATATATTATTAACACAATTTTAAAAATTTAAATTTTTTTAAAAAAATTTGAAAAATTTCAAAACCCTACTCCTCCTTTATTTATTAATTTTTTTAAAAAAATTTGAAAAATTTCAAAACCCTATTCCTCCTTTATTTATAAATTTTTTACTATGAAAATTTTTTGTAATATTCTCAAGGATATTTTAAACAAATTTAGGGATCGATTTTGTAATAACTTTTTAAGTTTTGGAGAAAAAAATAGAATGTTGGTCGGCATGCTAAAATTCAACGAAAACACAGATATCTCTTACATTATTATTTTTTTAAAAAAAGTATTGATTTCTTTGCAAAATCTATCCCTAATTTTGTTACATGTATTATATATTACACACAGAAAAGAATGGAAGTGATTGATTAATATTTGTGGGAGGAGTAGCATTTTAAATGCAAAGATGTATCGAAAAAACACAAA
Source organism: Nephila pilipes (assembly GCA_019974015.1). Lineage (NCBI taxonomy): Eukaryota > Metazoa > Arthropoda > Arachnida > Araneae > Nephilidae > Nephila > Nephila pilipes. The sequence goes on along the minus strand of BMAW01035489.1, from coordinate 60,455 downwards.
CTGAGAAAAACTCTTTTAAAGTTTATAACTCTGAAAAAATAAATATTATATATTTCAATTAACTTAAAATACCCTTTTATATCATAAGCTATATGTTTTTCTTTGAAATAATAGCATTTTCACAAAATTTCATTAGATATTTTTAATAACTGATAATATTTTTCCAGGTGTTAATTACAATTAATGAACAATGAAAATGAAGGAAAATGTAAAACAATAATAAACACAACCATTTTTAAAAAAATTTTCTTCATATATCACCTATATTATATTTATAAGAATATATATAATGAATAAAAACACAAATTATGAAAAAAAATTATATTAATTGCCTTAATTTAAAAATTATTCATGCACATTTTATAATCAAAAAAAATTATGATACATATTTATATTCTTATTTAAACCTCAAAAGTATCCTGGTCTATATGTAACACCTTCCTTTTTTTTTTATCATTAATGCTTCTCTTTTTAAAACTGCTTTTTTTGCTAGTTTACATGTACACTGATCTTTTCAGTTCTTGCGTCTCATTCTAAACAATTTTTTTCGAGATTCCAGTATTACACCAATATCATGTGTGCATTTTCCAAAAGGTATGCATATAGATTATTGAGTCTTCATGACACTTCATATTTTTAATTTGGCCTTCTGAAAATAAGAAGTTAATTTCTTTATGGTAGTTTCTTTCAAAGTTGCATAACCTTTTTCACCTAATGAGATGTCTCGAGCTCTCGATTCCTTCACAGCATTCCGTAAAGCAGTACCTAACCTTTTACTCATATGGTTTATGCATTCCTCTTTTTTATTTTGACATTATCTTCATTGATATTTCTTTCAGATAAGTAATTGAAAGTTATACAGTCTACATCAGATAATAATGTAGGATATTGAAATCCCAATGATTGCGATATTTCCCACAGTATCAATGCAGCCTCCATTTTCATCGAACCCGATGAACCGGTGTGATTGAAATCACACTACTTCTTATACCCTTCATTCAACATATCATATTTTGTACTTGACTTTCAAAGCTCTCTTTTTGCTATGGAACAATGTCGACATACTTTGCGCATAACTTCAAAAACAATAACATAGCGAGTGAGTATATCGATGACACAACCAATGCCAATTAGAGATGTATGACCTAGTGTCATCCAAATACTATCGAAAGAAACACTTATGTCGACAAATGGGACATCAGCAGGTACTCCATATGCATTTCGTATTCAGTATGTACTTCTTTTAGCATAGTCTTTGCAGCAATACCATAGGCTTTGTGAAGAAGATTAGTACATTTGCTGTATGTCCTCGATGAAAAGGGCAGGATATTTAGAGAGATATAAAATTTCTTGATGTCTGAATTACCTTTATCTATGTTGCAGAATGCTTGTGTAATCCATAAATTGATATCAGGAACTGTATTTGCTTGCCTTTCATTCGCTATTTCTACAGCACAAACTTCAAAAGCACAAGAACTTCTTTGTCAAATTCCAGGAAACACATCACATCACATCAGTTTGTCAAACAGTTTACTGATTTGAACAAAGTTTACAAATAATAAATTTCCAGTATCGGAAGATTCAGTCTGTTCAACATTTAATAACTAATCAATTCTGATAGTAGGAACAGCAAATTTTTCTTATGTAGAATCAGCTTTATTATCAGCATCACTACACGAATGTTTACTGTTCATTTGAATGACACTGCACTAACAATGTTTACTGTTCATTTGAATTTTTACGCGAGGTATTTTACATCTTCAATTCTCAAAAAAAAAAAATAAACCACAAACAATAATAAAATAAAGTCTTGATAAAAACTGTTTTTTTTTCTCAATGTAAAACGCCAAAACTTTTTTTTCTCAATATAAAACGTGTTTATGATTAGCTCGCTATCCACAATACAATCAAAACACGAAATATCAACAACAAATCACTTGTAATGAAAGTTGTAGTCACAAAAAAAGAACGCTAAAATGTTACAGTTATGATTAAAATGAAAAAAAAATTAATTTTAGAAAAGTATTGATTAAAAAATAACATAAAATTACTGACATCTCTAAAAAAGGGGCGTGGTCCAGTCACAATTATTTTTTATTTACATTTTTCAATCTCATTTTTTTAAAACTTCTCGTGCTCGTACATACAAAAGTAGTACATCGATCGAAAGATAATAACTCAGAGAATATTTCAAAATAAAAATAAAAAAATCGATTTGTTGGTCATTTTTGGGGAACCGAGTCCCCTTAACGAATACAAGTGATGTTATTTTACATTGAATTACGCTGAATGTAAAATACTAGCGATGTGTGTTGCGAGACTTTCAAAAGAGGGTTAGTTATAGTTTTGAAATGATCACAGTCATGTTACCTATTTTTAATATAAATTTATATGACAATTTTAATCTCAAATTTTAACATTTACACTTGTTTTAAATCCATTCTAAGAAATAAAAAAAAAATACCATAATAGAATTTTAAAAAAAATAAATCCTGAATTATAATTCTATATACAATCATTTTAATGCGCTAATATACCCCTACTATTAAGTATCAAAACAAAGAAAATCATGAAGTATTTTTTTATTTATGGAATTAACTTTTTTAAGAATTCCAGTAACTAATATAGATAGTGCATTATAGTCTGCTAACGCATACCATGAAATTTTAAATACAATATATAAGTAGGATTTTTACATTTTGAGACGCTTTCCAACACTAGATGACGCCCCCCTTTTTTTTGTTAAAAGCTCAAGCACGATAGCATATATATATATATGTGTGTGTGTGTGTGTGTGTGTATAACTTACTTGCGTAAATACCTTGCATTTCTCAGGGTCTTAGCAGATTTAACATACTTTATTTAGGTAATACTCAATTAGAAATACTCAAAAACAAATGACTGAAAGAACATTCTTAAGTGACATTTCCAACTTATGGAAAGCAAATTATTTGCAGGCTAAATCATCTACACTCAAAAAGTTAGAATTAAAAATATTTAAATAGTCTTTCCAAAAACTTCAAAAGATTTTTTTTTCCTAAATGTACTTTTTTATTGTCGTGAACGTACACTTAAAGCTGAATCCATAATAGACTAGTGTAGATAAAACCTATAAAAGTATATACATTCCTTCAGATAAAACAATATAGAGTAATTCTCGTTCCTTCATAAGCAATATAATTCAGTGAATTATGTAGATCTCGCACGCATTAAAGATCTTTGCAAAGAAAAAGATGACTTTGTAGTTGATACATACGATTTTAAGCGAAAATTACCACTGCTATGTATAACAATAGAAAACATTTTAATTATTTATGACAGCTGAGCGTTCATTGTTTTAGTGCAAAAGATCTGAAAACAGAAAAATCGACATTTTATGTATATCGTGAGGGTACTGGTAACAAAGAAGAAAATTAAGTTTGCTTCAAATTGTTGTATTTCACCCAAAATTAATATTAGATAGTATATTATTAAGGTGACCAATTTTTTTACAATGAAAAGGATGACAAAACAATTTAAAAAACCACAGTGTAAATAAATAAAAAAAAAATATTGATTCGAACAAAAAGTACACTAATTTTGTTTACATCCCTCTTAATTATTTAAGTTAATGAGTATTTTTCGACTGAATGAATATTTTTTGTCAATATGTGATTTTCTAACAATGTATTGGACATTTTGGCACAATAAATATTCTTCATGTTGAATTTTAGGGTAAGTGCTACGCCAGAATATCAACATTTCATCTTGATTTGTCCCTTATCCAAAAATCATTACCAATGGAAAAAAAACCCTTCACTTGCAGTATTAGTTCCATGTTAGCGCAACGTAAATTCAAAAAGAATAACTAAATTTTCAATAGAAATGTGTTTATTTTTGAAATGGTAGAATATTATTTTTTATCAATTTCAACAGGTTGATTTTTCCATTGTTCTAATTTATCAGAATTTAAATATACATTCATTTTTGAATTTATTCTAACTGACAATTGTGATCAATTTTAATATGAGACATTTTTTTTTGATAAAAACTCAACTCGATTTTCAATACCTGCCCAATTTACTTGCGATGAAGTCTAAAAACCCTCAATGAAAACTGTTATTTCCTATAATATTTGTTTCAGACTATTTTTCAACATATTGGAAACTAATTTGATAAAAATGCTGCAATTCTTTGGTGCGCGATTTGATTCCTCTTTGACAATTTTCTTTTTATTATAAAAGGAATAAATTTTTCTTCAAATCGTGATTTATATTGAAGGACAAAATCGTTCAAAATGAAACTAACTTCTATATCTGAAACATGTTTATCTTCAATCTTTTGAATCGTTAGGGGGAGATTAGATGTCCGATTATATATATATATGTACAAAATACATTAATATCGCCGATAATTCATAATTGAAAAAATGATTCCAGAATTTTTCCAATTTGTCTAAGAAATATGAACGGAGAGGCTCAAATAATTATAAAACATATTTAATAGCAGGTGGTAGAGTGAGCCTCCTAACTTTTGAATATCCTAAAAGTTTTTTTCTTTTTTTGTTCAATATTTAGGTAAGGGTTTGGCGCGCCATCTCTGAATACAGAGATTAAAAGATTAGTTTCAAATTCTCAAAAGGACGACAATTTTCGAGGAAGGAAAGAACCTACAAAAGGACTGTCCTCCCTAAAAGAGAACGATTGGTCACCTTAATATTATAATTTATATCTGTTTTGGATTATTTTTAACTGTTTCTTGGGAAAACCAAAAATAATACGTCTTTGTGAGTTTTGTTGGCTTCGACTGACCCCTAACGATTACCTTAAAAAATATTACCAATGTTTTCCAGTATGTGATCATTGATTCTTTTAAATGACCATGTTTTTGGAGTAATCGAAAAATATAAAAAAAAACATGATTGTATCTACAAGTAATTAATTAACAAAAAGACACCGACTTAGTGTAAAACATCTTTTCAACAATTGCAATAATAGAATTTTAAACTGAAGATATTATGGAATATAGGAAATGATAGCTATCTTTAGTCCAAAAATACATGCATGTCAATGGAACATATGGGGGACATGTTACAAAAAAGTTTGTTTGCTCCTTTGACGTAATAGATTTCATTATCATTCCGATAAAAAAAAAGGCGCCAGTTTATTGATGGAATCAATTAATAAGATTCATTTAAGTTGAGAAATGAGCCGTCAATTCCTGTATCATTTAGTTTATAGAAAGCCTATGTTTCGAAAGGGTCAATTATCAGACGATAGTAAGCAATTTAAAGTGAATTCAGAAAAGTGTTCTGCAAGAGTTTATTACACTATATTGAAATATATTTGACTTGCCATTTGCAGAAGTTGATGATAATTTCGATGAGTAGCGTTGCGAATATGATTCTTCTTAATGTTAGAGAACCACGGAAATTTTTATATTAAAGTGAGATATTTTTTTTTTTACTTTGACTAAATACTTGAATCATATGACTGTTTTGTTTAATGTAAATACCACTATTCTAAAAGAGAATGACTTATGCTCAGACAGTGAGTTATTACTTTTATTGTTAATTATATATATATATATATATATATATGTGTGTGTGTGTGTGTGTATTTATATATTTATAGATAGATAGATAGAATGATAGATAGATAGATAGATAGATAGATAGATATAGATAGATAGATAGATATACGACTGAGGTTTTATTATATATATATAATAAAAACTCATTATAAAAGGTAATTATGAAATTAAACCAAAATTTTTACTTAAATAAGCACCTTATCCAAATGTTAAAACTCTAAAAAACATAAGAAATTGTTTATGATTCAGTCAATTTAAACGAAAATAAAAAAAAAAAAAAAAAAAAAAATTAGAAGAAAGAGAAAAGAAGAAAAATTTAGAAAAACGGAGATAATAGGATTAACGGAGATATGTTCTATACTTTGAAATTGAATAATGTGTGCCTTTTCCCTTATTTTTAAAGATCTATCCACCAGATTTACCGAATTAGATTATAAAAAGATAGTAATAAAAAAAATGAAAATCCAAATTCTAAAAAACGAGAAAAGCAGGGAGGTAAACGTCGTAAACTCATTCAATTACACTTAAAAAGCAAAAATACACTTAGATAATCATTAAAATAGTTTAACAATAATTATTAATTCTTACTAAAATTAATTATGTAATTTAAACCGATAATTGTTATCCAAAGTTAAATCATACATCATAGAAAATAAAATATCATTGACTCGTCATCATAGTTTTAACAGGAGTACCCAGTAAATCATGACCAAAACACGAGCATAATGAAATTTTTACATGTAACAAAAAATCTTATAACTATATTGCATTATCAATAATAAGGCAAAAATTACAAAATGTAACATTTACTAGCAGAGTAACCTCTTCAAAACTTCTCAATAACCCATCCTCATTCCTTTACTACATAGAATTAGTTCACTGCCAAAGTAAAAATTCTTACTGAATGATTTAAAGAAAACTGGGAAAATCTATTTACTTACTTCACTAAATCAGAAAATAACACAAATATTATAGAAAAATTACTTAAATAAAAAGCATATTAACTAATAAGTCTATAGTTTAAAAAGATAAAAGAAATTTTGAAAATACGATGGGTTTTATGAAGCATTATTTTACACAATTGAAATGTGCGTAACAAAATAACACAAATACGTTATATTGAGTAAAATAATAGTAATCAGTTGATTTTTTTCTAATGTATGAATAATGTCTTAGAAATGATAACTTCAAGTTTTCTGAAATCAATTCATGATAAATTTTTACTGAGGTTTTGTTTAATGTGTATGTAGAATATAATACAGATTTTCACTAAAAATCTTGATAGTGCTTAGTTTAAATTAAATCAAAAACCTTCGTATTTAGGTAAACTTAGAAAGGATTATTTTTAGTGTGGTTCAAAACTTTATCTTTACTTGTCTTTAAGAAAAACAAAGTATGCATATAGGAGGTATCTGTCTTTACAAGACACATCCTGGTACTTTGGTGCCATTAGGAGGTGATGTTCGGTGTCGGCATTAACCAGTTCAATGATGAGTTTGTAGTGGATTCATTATTTTATTTTTGATTAGATTAAATAAGATTTTACATTATTACGACAGGTGATTTTTGATTTACTAGTTCCCTCAAGAAAGATAGATGGCAGCCCAATTTTATCGCTTATCAGTGATGGGCGTTGGAACGCACGCTAACGTTCGGAGTTCAGTTATATCGGGTGAAGAGGGAAAGAGCGGGAGAGGAGTGAGAACTAAACTATTTCCGATTTTGTTCAGGAATAAAGGGACGCTGCGTGAGCTGTCATATGACGCTGATTCGAGGTGCCATCTATCGAGTAACTGTGGAACTGATTTTACAATATATTTGCAAACGCAGTTAATACTTTGATAAGTAGCTGGAAAATCCTAAATATATTATTAAGCAGAATATTTATAATTATAATTCCCGCTGAATTTTTTTTTTTTTTAAATTTTTTTTTTTTTTTTTTTGCATACTGGACTCATCATGAGATTAATTCAAACTTCATGAAAAAGGAGCTCACGTTAAAAAAAATCATTTATTTAAATCCACATATGCATTAACATATTTTCATTACAAATCGTCGATGTTTGTTAAATTTCAAAAATTACCACAGAATAAGATTGATGATCGATCAAATAAAAAGAAATATTATTAGAGATTCTTATGAAGAAAATAACTCAATAATATTAATTCAGAATTCTATTTTTGCTAGTGCTGCTTTGAAGAATTTTAGTAAATAAAAATTTGAGCGAACATTCTGGTAGCAATTGTGAAGAATTTTTTCAATAATTTCTTATTAATATATGCTGTTAAAATATTATTTGGTAAATAATACTTTATGTAGCTAAATTAACACATTTGCTTATTTAATGTTATGCCTATTGGAAAATTCTGTTAGTTTGTGAAACGAAAGAATAAAATATATTTTATTCACGTTAAATAATATTTATTGTACAATAAAGTTTTCGTTGTTACTTATGAACTTTTGAAAGTATGATGGCATTTATTAAATATAGTTTTTGAAAAATATTCTGTTTTTAGTGTTTGACATCTGTTTCATTTTAAATTTTAATAAAGTCTGCATTAGAATAACCAGGGACAATCGGATGGGGCTATGTCTGTGGAGTGTAATTGATGCAGCAGAATTTCACAGATGAACTGCAATTTTCCGTTGCTTCGACAAAGCAGCATGGGTTCTTGTATTATCATAATGCAGTATGATTCGCTATCTAAGGAACATTGTCAACGATTTTCTTTTGGGTGCTTAGTTTAAATCATCAAATTGTCATGAATATATCTATACAAATTGAGTTTTTTGTTAAGGTTTCAAAAGCTCGTAATGTATTGATCATTGGACGTATCACTTTATACACGGAATTCTCTCTTTCAGGTTCGGTCTCGGCTTAGATTAACAGCAGGCCTTTTGTCCCAGATTTCAGTGTGCTCTTTTACTTTTGGTATAATTATGAACTAATCTTAAGAGTAATGGAATTTATATTGCAATTTAAGTACTTTTAAATTTATGAAAACGTAATATTTTCTTTCACTGTCAAAACTGAAAGAAATTTCCATTAGGCTTAGTAAGATCCAATTTACTTAACTTTTATTTTGTATCTTGAAAGCGGTTAATGTTTTAAAAATAATAATGGGATTTGTTTTTACAACGTTTTTCTGAATTTCACTTGGTGTGTGTGTGAGTGTATGTGTGTGTCATCAAATTTTCGATCGTTAATTTAACCAACTTCCCATCAAGCTAGAGCTTTGAAATTTTGGGAATCGTTCGTACTCGCCTAACAATGCAATATTTAGACGTTTGCGACAAGTTTTAACTCAATTTTTTTTAAATAATGCAGTTTAGCCCAATCACTTGGTGCAATTTGAATAATTGCCAAACTTGGCGATTTTTTTTTTTTTTTTTTTTTGGCTGAATGTTAAATCCGCTTCGCGGACCAATTTAGCAACATTTGGCAAAATACCGCCAAATAATTCCTGTCTCCAAGAGTGGTTTGACTAAACTGTATTCCAACCATTTAATTTATCGGATGAATTAATTTTAGTTAGTTTTAACGTTTTTATGTATTTCACTTGGTGTGTGTCTGTATGTATGTGTATCAGTGTGTCATCAAATTGTCTATTGTTAATTTAACCAACTTCCCATCAAGCTAGAGCTCTGAAATTTTGGGAATCGTTCTTATTTGCCTAACAACTCAATATTTAGATATTTGCTACCAGTTTTAACTAATATTTTAATATTTTTTTTAATAAACTTTGCCACTATATAAAAACGTTGTTTTTAAAAACGTTGGTTTTTATTTCGAATTATTTCTTTTATATTCATTGTTATACAAAATTACATTAAATGAAGTTTTTCCAAATTATTACGAATGCTTGGTAATTTGTTCATAAAATAATGTAGCTGTAGAAATATAATATTTCCTACTCCCATTTAAAATTTATATTCCTAATTTCAATTAAAACTTAAATTAACTAGATTCGTTTACAAAAAAAATAACAATACCTTATTTCCACAGGATAATTATTATGGATATTCATTTTGATGTCTATGAATACATTTACTTTTTTTTTTTTAAATTCCTTTCAATTTATTGTTAAATATGTTATCAAATGTTAGTTAATATATGTTTAGCTAAAATTATCAAATAATTTTAAAACATAAAAGTATATTAAACATAAGAATAAATTAGTTTAGGTTGTGGTATTCTTATACATTTTAATAATTTGCATTTGTTATTCTTCTTTATTTGTACGCAGAACATGTTATAAAAATTTGTCTTTTTTGTGTCTCTATATTCAGCCATTCTGCACTAATAAACAATTACCTCAATACCTCTCTTTAAATAATGCATTTCTATTTACTTTCATATTCAATTCAAAACTTTGAGTGCTTCCAAGAGATTAAAAGTTTCTGAACGATCTCTTCAAGTGTACGTCGTCTTTTGACGAGAGAAATGCAGCATTTCCAGAAATTACTCCGATGGGGTTTGGGGTCTGAAATGATAAAACAAGTTAGTTGGAAGTAATTAACTTCGACACGAAACAAAAAGAAAAGAGGGAGTTCCAGAACAATAGAATTCCTTCAATTATTTGTGAGAGTGGTAACGTCTGATTAGCCAATCAAATGCGACGGACTATACTTCACCCTGGTGCATTGTTGGCTGAGAAGACCTGAGTCTCCCAGTTGACTGCAAATAGCCGCAGAGTATATCAGAGAAAATGTCTCTTCGAGATAAAAGTCTTGTAGGCAGCCCTTTGTCATTTACGGCCTACTTAACGACCAACCTCAAAAAGAAAGAATACGTCGTAAAATAAAGTAACATTTCGGGATCTCAAAGCCATGTGCAGAAAAGTATTGCCAATGGTGAATCATAAATTACTTTCCCCCTTTTTTTGCTTTGAAGGATCCCTGAAAGCTTTTCCTCATAAAACTTTTCATCTTCCATCAGAATAATCAAAAGATGATAAAAATGCCTTACGCTATAGGTTGTATGACGATCAATGTATCTTGAAACTCAGATGACAAAGATTTTTTTTTAAAAGGAAACTGAATAAAGGAATCCTAAAGGAAAATATCAGCATTTTAAAGCATTTCGAAAGTATTTTGTAAAAATAAAATAGATGTTTCAAAAAGCTATATTTAAGCATAAAAATCGACATGTATCGAATATTTATTTAAAAAAATAAAGCAATACACGAAAAAATTGAAGAAAGGAACCAAAAATAGTATCGTATAATTAAATATTTATACGTACATTTTATACGCAGAAATATTTGACAATTTAGAGAATTTCTACTGGTTTAAAAATAACAAATTTTTTTTTTTTATATATATCACTAGAAATCATAGCTCGTAAGAATAAGTATTTTAACAAAATTTTGAGGAATTTTATGGATAAATAGTTTCTATTTATACTTAAGAATATAAAATTAAAGAATAAAATACTAAGAATTGGATGAATACTTAAGCATTTTAAGAAGGGAAGAAAGTTGCAGTTACTATAATAATATTTGGACTTGATAATACAATAAAACTGAAAAATGTTTTCAAATATACAAGCCTTTTAACACAATAATTCTTTAAGAAAAAAAATTATTTTCTTAAGAAAATTCAACAAATATATTTCTGTTAAAAACTAATTCAATTTTACTTTCAAGCGAAAATATAAAATTAAACTGTTTCTCTTTTCTAAGAACTCTAATAATATAATAATTTTTTTTCACTAAAATAATCCTTTTCATATTTTCTAATTAGTAAATAAAAATAAATTTAATTGTATATTACAAATGGTGTTTCTTTTAAATGTTATTTTGTTTAGGAAATATTTTGTCAAGCAATGTGACATAATAGTTATATATTTGGTTTTCTTCTCAAATTCTGATTAATGTCTATAAATTTTTAGAAATTGATCCGTGTTTCAGTTTTTAAAACCTATATTTCAAAGCATATAATTTAAGTTTTCACTTTAGTTATTCAAACAACCTGGTACTATATTCAAAAGGCTTTAATTAAAATATATTATATTCTAATATTTTCTTTCAAACAATACTCAGTAGTTTCAAGAATTTTTTTTTTAAAAAAATTTTTTTAAATGAGCTTTGGATATTTCATTTATTAGAAAAAAATTTAAATAATTTTATTTTTGGAATCATTTTTATAAACTTAAACATGGATGAATGTACCCGGGAATATAGTCTTAAATATTACGATATTTTAACTTAAGAATGGCTAACAGATACTTGTATATTTGATTCTTAAAAATAAGGAAATTGCTTATTTACAGCAATTTTTTTATGTTGTAGAAATATATTTTTAACTTAAAATTAAATTACTTCCAAAATTGGTTTGTAAACTTTGAGTACAACTAATCAAAAATGTTTACATATAATTCTCATAATTTAAAATAATGTTGATAAATTAATTAATTACATTGCAGCAAAAATAGTTTTGGTTTTATAAATGCTCTAATAATTCAACACATGTAGTAAAATGTAAAGGAAAAATTTCACTTGAGGTAATTCCATAATTCGTTTCTTCAAATATTTTAAAATTATTATTTGAATGTTGGAACATCCAGTAATATATTTTTATGAATTCAATTTAAAAAGTATTATCTTTAAGGTGTTTTCTTAATTCTAAGCATACTGTTATTTCGATCAGCTAGGTTGCTTTATGTAGAATGCAGTAAGAAAAACAGTTCCCTTCAGACTTTAAATGAAACTATCAATAATGTACATCAATAATTTTATTTCTTTGCAGTTTGAATCAAGAAGTATGCAAACGAAGTATCAAGTGTAATTAAATTACAAATAAAGTCATGATTTGATGCCAAAAATTAATTAAGCGTTTGTGTTTTTCTTAAAAATTATACTTATAAAAATCATTGAAGAAATATCATAGTAAATAAACTGAATGGATATTTATGTTACTTTAGAAAGAAATCTTCCAATTGATATACATTTATTCTTTTAAATTAAGTTTATAAAATATGTACTGCATTTGTATTAGATTTTTCCTGAAAAATATTTGCTCTGTGAATAATTAAGAAAGTAATGGTATCTCTAAGTACTAAATTAAACATTTCATTATTTCGATGTAAAACATTTCGGGTTCGTAACTTTATAATGTGAAATATTTTACCATTGTTAAAAATTAATTTAGAAATCTAACTTACTAATTTGATACATTACATAATCAAAATTATATTTTATTATTCATTTTTTTTAAAAACATTTCTAATTATTTCAATCTAGAAAAATCCTTAAAATATTAAATAACTCAAATGTTAAAATCATTGTCTTTGGAGCAGAATAATTTGAAAGTTTTGTTATTCCATATGCCAAATTCTAATAGTGACATCGAATTTAATATTAGTAGTTTGAAACTGTTGTTTTATAAGAATTAAGAATTGTTAATTTGTAACATAAGTATTTAAACTTCTGGAACATTTTCTACTGCAAGAAGGAATAACTGACATTTTTTTTTTTCAAATCTATAATTAAATGAGTTATAGTACTATTATTAAAATTCAACAGAAAAACTTTTCTGTAATGTATTTATTTGTACATGGAATTTTTTAATTTTTATGAATAGAGAACTGGAGTGAATACTAATTTCTTCACAGAGGTGTAACATAATATATCTAGTGTAATACATCATGTAAATGTAATATTCTTTTTGGGTGAAGTATTAAATTGAAATGAATGTTTAATTTTTTTCCCTCCGAAATATGAATACATATGGGTGAATGAATCACATAATAGAAATTTGATAGCATTTTATAGAGTATAAAATTAAACTTAAAAAAATGTTAAATGAGATATTGATCATATATATATTATGATATTGTCAGTTGGAAATGTTATGAAAGAAGTATAAATAAAGAATTTCAGTATAGGAAAAATAATGAGCTTCAACATATAAAAAAAAACGAAGAGTAATAATTAAATATTTAATTTTAAGTTTCAGAACATAATAAATGGATAGAAAAAAGTTTCTTAATCATGAATTTTTGCAGAATTAGAGAATCAAAACCATGACTTAATACTTTTGAAAATTCAAGTATATATGTGTATCTGCGTGTATATATATATATATATATATATACATTCGTTGCTATAAAGAGTTGGCACTAAGTAAGAGTTATCAGAATAAATAGAAATTTTACTTAAATAAGTACAACATTGATGTAAGTAAGTGATTACAAAAACAAAGAAAAATGATCATTTATTGTAGGAAAATTTACAAGTGAACGGAGGTTTTAGAACCCTGTTGGGCCACTTCTAGCATGAAAGCATGATATCATGTGGTCAGGCATTGAGGCATAAAGTCCTGTATTATGTGTTGCGACATCGCATTAATAGTTGCCGTAAATTCGCATTTAAATAGACCAAAATCCTATTCTGTCTAACTTGCCACCCTGAATGATCGCTGTTATGATCAATCAATGATAAATCTGGGGATTGAGCTGGCCAGGGAAGAATGGAAATGTAGTGCAGACAGTCCTTTGAAACCCTTATTGTATGTGAGCGATTATTATTCTGATGAAGGATGAAATGCAACACATAGGGCTGAAGAATTTCACGAACGTACCTCAGGATTCTCATGGTGCCGTGGATCAATATTAGGGGTAATGGTGTGTCGTATGCGATGGCACCCCATGCCATCACACCAGTTGTGGAAGCGGTGAGCCTATGTACAGTTAAAGCAGGATTAGAAAGATCACCACTAATAGTCATCACTGCCCAAATTGAATCTAGACTTTTCGCTAATGACGACTTTACCCCATTCTATTGCAAACCAATTATTTCGTCAGTGCAGCTAAATGTTTCCACGATCACAACTGTCCTTCAGTAAGAAGCTTTGTGATGGTACGGACTGACACAGGGGCCTTTATTGAAGATGCTACATGTGTATGGATGATGGACATTGAGACAGTTGGAGCTATGCGTGTGGGTAAGATCATCTCGAAAATTTGGTACTTCGAAGGCGGTCTGAGCCTAGTCATAGAGTAACACACCTATTTCTTGTCCACTGTTCCCACCTCTTCTTCTCAGTAAAGTTCGAACATCCTAGGTAGCAAGCTACTCACCGATCTCACTTTCCATCATCCGTATAGTTCTTACCCTTTCGAACTCTGATCGTTTCAACTTTTTTTTGCGTATGCAGTGTAATGACCTCTCTAGATTAAAAGCATTCATCTGCAACTGATTAAATCAAGCTCTATCTGCCTGTTTTACAGCAATATGTTAATCAATGAGCAATAACGCTGCATTTCTAACATGATTTATTTATTTATTTATGTGTGACATGTCTCTTCATTCCAAGTTTCGTAACCATCCCACTCTTACTTCTTAGTGCTCAAATTTTTACAGCAATGCGTATATATATATATATATATATATATATATAAGCGAAATTCCACTGACTGACTCATCACGAGATCTCTAAGACTATACAACCAATTGACTTGAAATTTAGCAGAGTTACTCATTTTGCGATGTAGATGCTCACTAAGAACGGATTTTACGGAAGTCTTATCCAAAATGTAATTTTCATCCGTTAATCTACTCTTATCCGTCGATTATGTTATTTTTGCTGACTTTATCTCGAAAAATGATATTGACCGACGCCAAACGGAATACATTTCTTTTTCTATGTATACTGTGTATTATCATCAATTAAGTTTACTTGTTGAGATTTGCGTTTGCGAAATGGAAAAATACCAAATAATTTTATATTGAAGCGCTGAAGGAGGATTGGGAAGATTTTGGCTAAGGGGCTCTTTGTGTGAAATTTCGTGCATGTTGAATATAGGAAACGTTCATGTTTAGCAATAGAAATAAATAAGTTTGGAACCAAAAGGTTGGTGAAAGTGTAATTTAGCTCCAAAACGTAGCAGGATTTTGAGAAAATACAAAAATGGCGACTTCTTAAGGAGTTGCGCACACGCAAGACAATCTCTCTCTATATATAAGCGAAATCCACCGAGAAGTTCTGGATAACCATTATTACAGACAATCAATTTCTTAAAATTTTAAATTTAGATTATCATTATCGTTTAAAAATCGAACATTTTCTTGATATTTTATGTATAGATTCCAAAATATAATATTATCGTCTTCCCAGCGAAGCGGGCTGGTATCAGCTAGTATATATATATGGGAGATATTTAATAACTGACTAAAACAGACCTCCAGCGTTTTTTATTACTGATTTGGCTTAAATAATAAGACCAATTATTTCATGTTGAATGAGAGAGATGCAATAACATGATGATGAACGCAGCACTAGCTGCATTAATTCTATTCCGTGAATTACATTGTATACATTTAAGGAGGTCCAAAGTATAATTTCAGCCTTTGTAGCTAAATCGAAAGAGAGGGGAATTTACCATGTTTACAGTTTATATGCCGGTATTGCTTCAGATCATGTTGTATTGGATGGATTTTTTCCAGGAATATTAGCTACCTACAGAAAATCCAGTAATGATTATCTCTACATATTTGAATCATTGTGAAAATCTATTATTGTATATTTTAAGAGCACATATTTACATAAATTAAGAACGAAATTAGAATAGTAACACGAATTGAGAATGAATACTTTACGGTGATGATTAAACAACGACAAAATTTAGGAAATTAAATTTTATTTACAATAATTAATTAATTAAAATTAATATATATATTTTAACGTATTACGAACAAATGCAGTCAAGCTAGAAAGATGTATTAAATTTTATTTAACCACTAAACATGCACCATCATACATACACTACCTTCCCGCTTCCCTTCTACTACGTTCTTCGTTCCGACTCTCTCCTTCGTAGGTGCGCACGCATCTCATTTACTCTGAGTCTCATTGGATAACTTCGCCCATGACGACACCAACTGGTTTGTATGTTGTGACGTTCGCTACAATATATATATATATATGTTTGTATACATACATACATTCACACACATATATGTGTATATATATATATATATATATATATATATATATATATATACATATATATATAAATTACGATTCAGATAAAACAGGTAATAGGTAATTTTCTTTGACATTTGTCATCAATTAAAGGAGATCATCAAGCCTACATTCACAGGTCTGCCTAGCAGTACAAAACACTAGTTAAGATTTTGATTAGAGTGCAACTGGAGAAATAGTTAGGACTAAGTTCATAAAAAGAAGGGATCATATTTGAATTTTAAAGGTTAAATAAATATTTACTATTTTCTTCATATTAACTATTAAAAAATATTAATAATAAAACTTCGTATGTAAATATCCAGAAAAAATAGATTAAATGTAAAGTATGAATTTAGCTAAATTACAATTTTATGTTCCTTAATTACTATAATTATCTATAGCCATGTTTATGCCGTCTTAACATATCATGACATTTGTGTGTGTGTTAAGACGTCACAAAAATATTAACATCTTTGTTTAATTTATTATAACTTAATATTGCTTTTATTACTATTATCTTTATGGTAACGCCTATTCATTTTTATTAGTGATTCTAGAACTTTTAAAAGCTATAAACTTATTTTGTATATATAAGTAAGTTGTAGGAAAATGAACGTTTTTCGTAAAATTTCGCACAAACTAATATTATATATATTTAATATTTTTTAAATATAAATTCCATATATATATTCCTTTTTTGGGAAAAATATCTTTTTATAACAATGGATCTATTTTTATACATATTTAATGTCTATTTTCATACTCAAAAATTAATTCTATTCAATTTAATTAACACAATTAAATCTATTGATTTTCTTAAATTGTACAAAATGATTGACTTTGAATATTCAGGGTATTTCTCTTTATCGTTTGATCCGTTCTGTTTTACAAAGATGAAATTCAAAAGTATTTTAAATGTATTAAACATTTATTAAATATGTTAAACATATTTCACTAATATGCTTCAATTTGTTTCACTAATATGCTTCAATCCAACAATTTATTTAATTCAATAATGTAGTATAAATTAAATATTATTATAGGATAAATATTGTAAGATACCAATTATAATTTTTGAATAATAAATCAAAGATTTTAAGCAGAAGTTGGAAAAATAACATTACTTTTTACATTTCAATGCAGTGTGTTGCACCCATACGTGATTTTTTAGCATTATTAAAGTTAGTTTCCCAACCTATATAATTAAAGAAGAATATTTCATACAAATACGATAAATATTTATTTAAATTAATAAAATTATTCAAATAAAATGTTTATAATCAAGAAAGAGGGCAAGCGAAAAAATAATCGTCAGCTTTCGGAGGAATATTTAAAATTTGATTCCATTTTCGCTCTCAAAACTAAAAAGAAACTTTTCTTTCTCTTATACTAATAATGCAAGTCCAAAGAAGCATTGAAATGAGGTTGTCTTGATGCGCAATTGAAGGACAAATGTAATGCATATTTTAATTTAGTTTTGAATTACTTAAAAAAGTTTAAGGAAATTTTTTGATTCAAGTCACTATTTACTGCTCATAATGCAACTAACAATTGTACTCTTGAGGCTTCTTATCAAATTTCCATACTCATCACTAATTCTGAGAAAAGTCATATTATAGGATATAATATAATAAAACCATCACACTCCAATATCAGCATTTCTTGAAACGGTTATGGAAAATAAAAAAAAATATATTAAATATATGCCACTAAGTAATAATACTGTGAGCATAACAATAAATTAAATAAGTGAAAATATGGAAACACAATTTGTTGAAAAATTGAAAATAAGCACATTCTTAGTGCAAATTGATGAATCAACTTTTAGAGATAACTTTTATCTTACGTAATTTTTACAACCGTAGCATAATCTTACGTATGGTATAAAAATAAATGAGATTTCGCCGAATAAATGTTGATAGAATGTTCATTAGAAAGCACCACTCCCTCCATATATATAACTATATATATATATATATATATATATATATATATATATATATATATAT
>BMAW01035489.1:0-41896 GCA_019974015.1 Nephila pilipes | reverse complement strand
TATATATATATATATATATATATATATATATATATATATATATATATGTATGTATGTATATATATGAAAAACTAAGGTAAAAATAATTTAGATGTCCATGATAATACTAATGAAAAATATGACATCTTGTGCTACATACGGTGCTCCTAATATTAAGGGGGGGAAATGATTGTTTAAAATTGATAAAGGAGGCATTGTGTTATTCACAGGATTAACCTGGCTGCTAAAAGAATTTCACCAATTTTAAATGAAGATAGAATGTTCATTAGTTATAAAGTTTAATAAGTCTTTATTAAGTAATTAAGATTCATTTATAAAGTTTAATACGGCTATTAAAGCTAATGTCAAATTTGAACGTGTCTTCAAGGTATTTTGTAAAAAGTATAATGAAAACAATGTGATATTTATTTTTTATATTGAAGTAGGATAGCTTTTGAAAGGAAACTGCTTGAAAGGGAAACTATTTTATATTCTTGAAATGTAAATTTTTAAGCGACAAACCCGAATTGTAAAGTCTGTTTACGGTCGCTGGTAAAGCATTTGTGAGTTATTTAATCGATATTTTTGAAAAACTAAATATTTTAAATAAACAGTTTCAAGAAACAAATAAAATCCTTGTTGAAACAAAGGCGAAGGCATTGGGTTTCATTACTTTTATTGAATTAGGTCAGATATATATTTACAACTAAATTTTTGAAGTTTCATTGACTCCAAAAATGTGAACTGGCGAATTCTACTATATATATTATTGCCAATCATCTGCACATTTTATCGGATAATTTAAAAGAAAATCTTCTAATTTAAAAATAAATTTGATTTCTTAACTTGGAGAATGCAGCTCCAAGTTAGATGATTATTCCGATATTTCAAATATGAAGTAACTAGAACTCGCAGAAATGTAAAATGATAGTCAAAAAAAAAAAAAAAAAAAAACTTTACTTAATAGAAAAGTAGCGATGTTAGGAAATCAAAATAAAATATACAAATGCAACCAACTGTACAAAAAAGAAAACAATTGTTAATATTTCCATCTTCATATTTGGAGGATATAGAACCATAAAGGATTTGCTGTTAAAGAAAGATATCAGTTGGATATAACAAGGCGGACTTGAGATTAACTTTAACTAAATTGGAACCTGACATAAAATATCAAACAACAAATATCAAATTGCAGCAAATATATATTTGCAGCAAATATATATTTGCAGCAAATATATATTTGCAGCAAATATCAAACACAAGGATATAACTAAATTTAATTATAAATAATTAAAGTAATGTAGAAAAATTTTAATTGAAGCTATTTTGTACTTTAATTTAAGGTTAAGTTTCTTAAAAATTTACTAACTGTATTTGCTCAGTGATTTTTTGGTGATTGTTTCCTAAAACTTATTATTTAATTTAGTTTGGTGAACCTTTCAGTTTTTAATCATTAACAAATTATGTATATGTTAGAGGAGCTTAGAATTAAAAAAAAAATCTTAGGTAGAGCAAAGCACCAAAAAAAATTGACAAACACTGGGTTTTCTAAAGTATCTCAAAGTTCAGCTAACACTATCCATGAAGACGACTATAATTAGATGTTGCGATATAAAAATTCAATTATTATTAATGTAAAATTTATTTCAGTCTTTGAATGTTTAATATATATAGGTACATGTAACATTTTTTCGCTTATCACTTATACGCAATGTATATATATATATATATATATATATATATATATATATATATATATACACCCAAGTCTAATAACATAAAATATTAACATAAAATATATCCTTAAAATCTAAATTTCTCTCACGATTACTAATTGTTTTATTTCTATGTATTTCTTCATTTCGATAATTCAAGTCGATGATGATGAAGTAGAAAGTGAAGTTCAGCTATTAACGGCTGATTTAATTTGCGAGGGCAGGAAAATTGCTACAAGTATGGAACAACATTTTTTTTTATGATTCTAATATTAAAATTTCAACGTAATCTTAAGTTTTGTGCAGCAGGATATCATGAATTATATAAGCAGCACGAGGAACAAAGAAAAAAACAGCAGCTAATAACAGATTTTGAAGCAACAACAGGAAAAAAAAAAACAGAAGCAGTTAATAACGAACAAAATTCTTCATTTGAATCAAAGCCGACAGTTGTGCTAGACATGCCTGACACTTCTGCTGATAATGGTTTTTTTGGTCCAGTTCATTTTAAACGCGCTCGCTTATTATCAAGAAGAGATGAATAATTGTTAGCAGTTCTATTCTTAATTTCAATTTGAATTTTCATTTATTGTATGTACCTATTGACTGAATTTTTACTATCCACTTATTTTAATTTTTCGTGTAATAAAAATGAACTGTTTTGATTTACAAATATGTAATATTGATTTTATTATTACATTTTTTTCATATTCTTTTGGGGAAATACTTATTTTACGCGATTTTTTAAAGTTGTGAAGCATATACTAAATTTACCGTATGTCGCATTATTTTGTTCACGAATTTTTTTTCACCGCTTTCTGAGGAATGTATCTACCAAGTAAAGAAAGAGTTGGATATATATATAAACACTTATTTTCAATGTTATTATGAATATTACTCTTAGGAATCAGATTTTTTGTAAATGTTACAAATATGCATTTCATAACTCCATTTATATTATGCTAATTATCTAACAAGATTACTTCGCCGATAAATTATTCAATTTTATAATAAAAATTATTTTGTCATGAGTCCCTATTTTCCTATTTTTGTTTTAAATTAATCGTGTATTTACAGCAATTGAATCACTCATTTCCCTAAGTATAATGGAAACCTTTATTTTAAGCACAAATATTTTATGAATGATTACAATGTTTCTAACTTTGTATTGATACCTTGATATGTCGCGAGTTACAACTTGATGTATTCATTATTCATGTGAATAAAGATATTAATCAAATATTCCAAAGTAATGTCATACAGTGCCATTAAGTACACAATGAATCTGTTTACAATATTCATGATACCCTGGCAGTGATTGATGAAAGTTTTGTCATTTCTAATGCAGAAATCCTGAATATAGTTTAGGAAAACGCTTTGGTAATCTACCATTTATCAGTCGCAATCTCAAATGCGCCTTTTACTATGCCTGATCAAGATGCCTCGTAAGGTTTTATTAATATTTTAACAAAAGCTTTAATGGCCAGGCAATCTATCTTACTCGTGTAAAAGCGATGTTATTTGAATATTTACTAGTAGTAAGAATTATACTTTGCAGTAGGAGATTTAAGTCTCAGTACTAAACAGTCAAACTTAAAACGGAAATCGTAATTCTTTATTCAATAAAATTAGAATTATTATATGATATTATAAATATTGAAAGAAGTATCGTTTCATTTAAAGACCTCAAAATGTGTAGTAAACTCTCCTATTTTTATTTTCGAATGTCATGTTCTAGAATTCTTTAGGTTTAAATCAAATCATTTATAAATTGGCGTGGACACTTCACAATCGGTATCGTGACATTTAACGAATTCACATTTTGGGTTCAGTATTCAATCATAAAGAAATTATTCAAGCAATACTTGAAAGTATATCAGTTCTTCTAAAATGTATAAGGATCAGTTTTTTTTCTTTACTCATTGTTTTACAATATAAGTTAAAAGGCATATTTTTAACGCTTTACTAAACCACCATAATTCATATTTTAATTGAAATAAAAATCCAGATGTGGGAGTTTATATATTTTACTCATCAATAATACTTTTCTTAAAATAATTGTTGCATTTTTCTTCTTTGACTATGTTTTAAAATGATTTTTCTTATTAATCTTTAACTGCCAAGGATAAATCACTTAAATTTCTCCTTGCACAAAGCAAATATTGGTTTTATTTAAAAAATTAGGATTGTTATTCACTACAAATTTTCACAAATACTTCTTATGTCTTTGACTTGTTATCAGATAATTCTATTTTAATACAGTTACAGAAATATGATAGTGTATAACAATCGAATAATTAGAAATATTTTATTTATAATCAAAAAGAACTAATTCTTTAAGTACCTTTAAATATAATTTGGGGACTTTAAAATAATTAAAATTATAGATTATCATTCGTATATTTTTCAAAAAAAAATCAATTATGACTTTTTCTTTACTTTAATAAAAGTTTTAAACTCATCTTCTAACAACGTAATAAAATGCAAAAAAAAAATTACTCTGATATATGAAATAATTCATACATTTCATGCTTCTCGGTGAAAAAAAAAAGCTTGTCTGATTGCTTAAATTTTCCCCTTTTGATGAATATCTGTTTCTACAATTACAATGAGCATCCATGAATAAAAATATCTCATCAGTTGTGACAAATAAAGTTAATTCACTACATTACCTGGATTCCTTTATATTTACATTTCCGGCTTCTCAAAATTTTATGATTCTGGACTTCTAGGGAATTTACTCTGAACCCCTCAATTATTCTTGTCATCCTTTTGTATTTTATAAATGGATCCTTACTATTTTCAAAACTGTAGGAATATAGTTATCTGTAGGAATATAGTTAACTGTAGGAATATAGTTAGAAACTTTAATATTGCACACTATATGACATTTTAAAATGGTTACGTAGTTTACAAATTCTCTAAACTAACTTTGAAAATTGGTCTCGGATAACATACAAGATAAATAATTCTCTTCCTATATAATATAAAGTAATAGCAAGATATGAACTTGGATCCTTGGCAAAAGAGTTTATATATTATTAGATGGTATCTTATGGAGAAATTAGATGGCCTTTTATAAGCTGTCGAGGCTGTTAAAATATGAGTAATAACTCTCGTTTGCTAGATTCTCAGAGGGCTGGTGAAAAGCAGAAATGAACACAGTAGGTGAGAAATTTATTATTAAATTTTTCGGCACCACAAAATGGGATAGTTGATATTAAATTAAACTACTTATTGAAAAATAATGTACTTAAATTAAAACGAAGAAAGGGAAAGTTTAAAGATAAATTTAAATGATCATGAACTTATGCGTACGGCAAAGAGAAAAATTAATTAACTTTATTATATTTGTCACTAACTTCCGATATAACTTCTCTATGTACTGTCACTGAAACTAGTTTCCCGTCGTATCTGCTTATAAAAGTATAACATTGTCTATCTGTTGTCAATCCGAAGTATTTCTCATGAGTGTATGCTATATCTACCTGAAACCAAGCCTACACTAGGAACTGTAATACTAAATTTAATCATACGAATTAGTTGGTGATTGGCCACATAAAATTATTGCATGATTAAGAAAGGCAGTTATGTGGGAATACAGCAGGATCGTTTAATAAAATAGAATTTTGAGTTACTTATAGCGATAATTAAATGTTAGATAATAATGATCTGCATTGTATATTTTAGGGAACATGCTTTGAGGTAAACAGATTATGCCTTAAGTATTAAGGTGTATTTATTTAATTTAATTTCATTTGGTCTAAAATGTCTTGTTAAATTTGGTTGATAATTAAAAACAGTTTGTGTTTTTTCAAATTAAAAAAATATTACACCTTAAACTTATATGCTTAAATAAGCTTGAGCTCCCTTGATATTTGTATTTTGATTCCATTTGTGTTAGATTAAATATACATAATTTAGATTAAAATTTTTACGTGCAAATTTGACCTGAAGGTAATTGCATAATGATTTACATAAAAATAGTAATAACTTAAGTAGCAATTATATAGTAAGCATTGGCTCGATGGGTTGTTTTAAATAAACATACTCAAGTATTTTAAATGTTGTAATTAAAACAAAAGTTAGCTCTTCACTTAAAAACACGAATAAAGACTAGATTAGGAATAGAAGACTTAAGAAATATGAAAAGTTAGAAGGAATCTGTAAGGAACTAAATTTCATGACGTATGAATACGTATGGAGGATAATTAACTTTATTTAAAACTTAATTAAATCGACCGGTTGTTAAAACATAAATACATCATTGTTTATTTCTTTGTTGTACCAAACCGAAAAGCAGTTCTCTAATTTTTTTTTTCAAAATAACTCATACTATTAATGAATCTTTCTTTTTTTTTTTAAAATGGAAGTATCTTTCTCAGATCTCACTATTTTTTACGTTGAATTATACTTTGAAAACCCCGAAGAGATTATCCATTTTCTGAATCCAAAAATTCAATTGAGGGATTAGAGATTTCTTTAACACAGATAGCGTCTATCAAGATGTACTAGAATGGGTTTCGAAGCTATCTGCTAAAATCAACGAGGGGGCCTTCAGAATATCAAGCAATTCTGAATTAAACGTATAACTCTGGTTGGTAACCATATAGAAAGGTCTTAAGAATAGCAAATTTAAATTAAGATTCTACCTCCCCTATTTTTAGTAAAAATTAAAACATTGCGAACCACATCGTACATCACAGTTACATGCTAATGAATCACTACATCAACATTAAACTCAAAGTGAAGCAAGTTGAATCAGAATTGCAGAATTGAAACAAAATTTATCATATGTTAATCGATATTAGCAGTCAAAAATTATCAATTACAATTGCAAATGAATCAATTGCATCAATTTATAACACTCTATCAAAATTTATTTCAGCATAAATTTGAAAATGAAAAAGCTTGCAGCTAATTGTTGTCATTAAATGTATGAATAAAATTTCTACAAATTTAAGTAGTATTAAAATTCAAAACTGTAACTCTTGGAATATGTTGTTAGAATGGCAAAGTTAAATAGCCAATATTATTGCACCACCTGCGGCATTGTTCTCGTTGGTTGCACATTCTATAATGCAACCGAACCATTTCTCGAGTAAAATTCATGACACATGAATTCTGAGGATTTCGTTTTATGTAAGGATTGCAATAATTCATCACAAATAATCAAATTTTAATGTCAAACGTTTTCTAGTCCACTGGTTAGTAATAGAGATTAGATGCATCATTTAATGAAATAAAAAAAAAGTAGCCGATATATATATATATATATATATATATACGTACATTTTTTCTGTAATACAGAAGTCAAAATGATATTGTTATTTTATTTCCTTTATGTTTTCTCATATCTGTCAAACGAAATGAAATGTAACATCTGATTTTTCCCGTTATGGTTAGATGATGAAAAAAGATTGATTTTTATATCATTATCATCTTGTTTTTAGGGTTGATTTGAATACATTTTGCATAGAGAAAAGACCGAATGCAAAGGTAGGAAACACTGAATCTTAACTGTAATTTAGAAAGATAAAAATCACACTTTTTAAGACTTTACTTGAAAATATATTTATAAAAAACGGAAGCAAAAAGTAAGTTTAAAAGATATTATTTTTTGAAGGGTTTTCGAGAAAGCTCAATTTTATCAAAATGGAAAACCCTAATGGAAACTGAACAAAAATAAAATTCGCTTTTTTGAATGATTTGTGGGGAAGAGAGTTTCCAAAGTTTTAATCATTTGTCAAACGATTCTAAAGTGACTTTTAGGACAGATATCTCTAACAATATAAAATAACTTTCACAGTAATATACTGTTATTATTATAGAGATAGTCGATTTACTCATTGCAAAGTGTTTTTGAACGTATATCTTGCTGTCTTTTCTTTTTTTAGAAAATCTATTTTAAATAACTATGCCAATTTTTCAAATGATCAGTAAGTAAAAATAATTTGTTAATATTCTTGAAGTATAATTATAGCTTTATGAAACGCAGTGTTAAATAAAATACTTTTTTCATAGTTTTTATTTTGCAGAACATAAATAATAAATATAAATAAGCATATTTCAGAACTTTTTTTTAATACATTTTTATAAGTTTCAGCTTTGAATTACATGTAATATAACTTTTAAGCTAGTATCAATTATGTGCAACGATATTTATATCTGGAAGAGAGACGTACACTTTTTTTTGTAATGAATGAATTTTACTGGAATAGAATTTAAATAAAATATAATACCCTAAATTTAAAATAAGTACATGGAAACATTAAAATGATTATTATTTCTGATTAAATTATTAATACAATAATTCAGAAATTTATTATTTTTTAAATGTTACTTTTCGGATTTGCACTATTTGTAACCTCAGTTCTAGTCATCGTTTAAAGATTCATTTAACATTTGTGAAATGAATTACTCACAATTATCAGAATATAAACCTGAAAAACTTCAAGTATTATTTTATTAATTTTTATTAAATGCATTTTATTATCTAAATAGAAATAAAGAACAATTATTTCAGCAGAATCATTTACATACTCCGATATAATTCTAAGATGTTAATTCATTTTCCTGCACAAAAATATGAAAGACTTGTTTTACACCATTATGTTAATTTTGTGTCACAGAAAGGCTTCAAATTAATTAAAAAAGATATAAAGATTTGAGTTAAGTTCAAAGTTAATTAACAATAAGGGGAGGGACAATTTTTTTTTATTCAATTAAATTTTAAAAATATTTCATCAGTATCTCATGTAGAAGGAAACATTATGAAATATAAATTGTTTATCTCATACTTTCCTATTTAAAATACTAAAACAAATATATTCTTTCAATTGTCCTGAATAATTATTTACTGAATAATTTCTTTTAGCAAATTATCCCATTTTTGAATACAGATATCGATATAATAAAATACTATAAAACATGCACAGAAAAAAGTTACAACAGCTCTAAAAATAACTGCATATTGTTTACACGTCATCATAAAATAATTTTTATTTCCCAAATTTTAAAAAAGTAAACAATTAGTGTGATATTTGTCATAATATCGGACGACAATATAGTTAACATCAAAAATACGTAATTGTTGACTGTGCTACATATCCACGTTATACGATATCTGCATTCCTATTCAGCCTTAATGACTATTTATTCCGAAACTGGCAAATTACTTTCTGTCATACCTAAAGCAATAAATGATCCATTTGATTGTCAGAACAAAAAGTAATGTTCCTTATTCGGGAGTAATTACGCTAAAATGCATTTCCTACACATCCCATGGTTCTTTGTAATCCATGTTTGATGACGAAAATATCTTCATCACTAATAACTGTGAATCTCTGAATGAAGTTAATGTTTTGAGATCATGGAGAGATATTCTAATTATGATTTTTGAAACTTTTTATGAATACATTTATTCAAGTATAACACAATTAAATTAGGTTAAACTGGATGAGAATTCACACAGTAAAACAAAGAGGGAAATTGTGGGTAGAAGCGTTATAATACATTTAATATTTAGCCATACGAAAGTGAGAGGGATACGTGAATGTTAAAATAGCAATTTGCAAGTGAAATTTTATTGAAGTGAATACATATCATTTTTGGGATAAGCACCACTAATTATAAGTTGGTAATTTATCTGTATTAGCAAGTCCCTGTTATAGATTCACTATTTCGTGAATATTTTCAATATTATTTATTCGGATTTCTTCATACGTATATTAAAAACAATATATGTCATTTCGAATTACACAGTTTGTAAGATCACTCAATAGGATTTCTTTTACTTTCAGCTATGTATAAATAGTACTTCAGTTTCAGTTTGAAAAATATAGTATAGGAAAATATAATTGGATGAAAAATAGATTGCTGTGTTTCATATTATGAAATGTTTCAGAAACTACTATATCTTATCTGAAATCTCGTACTTCATCATTTCACGTACGTGCATTTTGAAATTAAATGATTTCTCGATATTTCAGTTTATATGTTTTTAGGAGAACATGTAGACTTTTCTTCCGAGGACATTTGTACCTTAATGTGTGTGGTGAATATATGAAAGAATGATATTTAAATGACTTATGCAGAGAAAAAAATTACTACTCCAAATTGATATTAAATATTCATTTTATAGTAACTTATTCATTTACATACTTCCACACAAACACACACACATAATAAGTATAAAGACTCATAACTTGAATTTCTTTTAATAGAATTCCTAAGAAAATTAAAATCAAAGTACTTTACACACAATTTTAATTTAGGTAATAAACATTCTACGATCGTTATGAAAGAAATAAATGAGAATCACAATAAAAAAGAATCAGAACATTAAGAAGAATTTTTTTTCAAATAAAAATTCCACAAAATGTGCCGTTGACAACCGACCCCCCAAAAAAGGCATGCAGTTGTTTAATATTTTAGTTCCGATCACTCGTCAATATTTGAAATGTTCGTTGAATATCTGGGACACTTTTTATACGTTAATTCAAAAAATGGGCACAAAATATTCCGTCTATCATGATTCAAATTTATGGCTTAGTCAATATCTAGATGCATACTAATTAAGGAGGGTGATTTTATTCGCAAACCGGGATAAACTGTTAATAGTCAATACAGTCAGAGGTAGAGTGAAAAGAAAATATAAAATGCTATAACAAACAAGAAAAAAAGTTTATTTAAAAATTCGATAATTAGGGACCATTATCAAAGTTTACGTGATATTTACTATCTTCTTCCACCTTACCTGTCTAACTACATATCTAATAACAATATCATAAATAATTACTTTACTTAAAAAAAATTTTAATATTAAGCTCTCCTAGAAAGTTTTTATAATTCATTTACTAGAATAGCTATTTTCTAACATTATTCTTATTTAACATTACTTTTAATTACATGTAAAATGTTTCAATTTTAATGCTGTTTGATTTTATTTTCGTTATCTATTTTTTGAAAATATTTTTCTGAGAAAAAAAGTAAATTTTTCTCATGATTAGTTTAATATTCAAAATAACAATTAAATAAATTTACTTTACCTTAAAAAATTGTTCTGATGGCATTTCACGTCAAAGGGTGTAATTAAATTACTTTTATACGAAATTATAATTAAAATAACAGTATTTTTTGAATAGTTTTAAATAAGGAGTAAATGTAAAAAAGTTTTATATAAGGAGTTTTATTTAAGGATTAATAGTTTAATAATATATTTGAATATTACAAAAATAATGATTTTAATTATAAACTTTATTCTAATTTCTATTATATATATATATATATATATATATATATATATATATTAAACCTTTTCTAAATAATTGGACATTATACTTTCTTAATAGTACTTGGAGCAATAATTTATTTTCATATATTTTGAATTTTTTGGAATTAAAAAATATTATTTCTAAGTGTTATTCCAGAAGTTCCAAATAATTACTTAAAATTTGTATGAAGGACTAAGAAATCGTAGCATATTGAGCATTACTAATGCAGACATACTACTGCTTTGAATAACATTCAGAAAATAAAAACAGTAAACTGTGTATTATTCATATAATTTGAATGTTATGTTTCAAATTATATTCATTGACTCCCCATATAGCATTATGACTTAATTAACTAATAAAATAAGTTAAACAGAAAAGTTATAATTTACAGTGTTTATATTTATGTACACACCTGAATTCTTTAATGTAAATTAACAGTATTACATACAATGGGATATCTGAAGCATATGGAAGTGATTTACAATTACTTATGATCTCTCGTACAAGACTTACAAAACATTTCTGTTCTGACAGTCCCTAAAATATTTCAAAATTTCCATTCACTACGATACTTCTAGTGTCAGTTTGGTTGTGTCCAAAAATTTTGTATACAAGTAACATATATTTTTAAACGTTTGAAAATAATAATCCACAAGCTTAATTTAAAAAAAAAACATTTTTAAATGCAGTATAACCATTTATTAAAATTATATATATTTATAAATATTGTAATTAATAACCTACTATATTTTTTAGTTTTATTTAATATTTATTGTTAGTCTCATATAATCCAATAATTTTAGCAATATTCAGAAAAAGATTTCATTCTATTATATTATCAAAAACAAAATTTACATCGAACACTTAGTGAATTCTAATATTCATTTTAACATGAAGTTCAAAAAAATTCATAATTGCAATTTTCATAGCATCCTATTATACATATTACAGAAGTCCTCATATATTTAAAGTATTATTAGAGGAGACTTTTTCCATTTTTATTTTTTATTAAAAGTTTTTAAGCTGTTGTATTTGATGTAATTCTTTTTGGTTATACGCAACTATGTAGTAGTTGTAATGTACTATAAAATCAGAATACTTGTTGCCGATTCCTCAAAAAGTGATACGTAAGAAATATCCAGAGTTTTAAGGTTACAACTCAGTCAATTTCCCATCTAAATTTAATTCCACTGTTCTAAAAATTTCCACCTATTTAAATAAGCATAAATTACTAGAATTTTTTAAAAATAATGTTTAAGTTCGAAATGTCAATAATAGATAGTTACATGTTATCTAATAAGTTCAATAAAACTGCTCTTTCGAATCTTTTCAGCTCAAAAAGTCAGATTTAACTTATATGTTTTTAAAAACATTTTCAAGCTAAATTATTTGTTATATATTTTATATAGATTTACCGATTAATTTCATGTGTAAATTTCATATGAAACAGTGGCATTTTTCCTTAAAAGCTTATATTTTTAATTTAGAAGAAAATCTATGAAACTGTAAGCGATTAAATTAAATTGATTGAAAGAGGCGTCCAATTACTAAAGAAAACAAAGGATTTTTTGTAAGTAAAGAAATATTTTCTTTCAATATATTTGATCCTGAAAACTAGTATTTATAATAATTTTAAAATTTAGATTATATACAAATTATTTGGAATAAAGAAATCGGACAAAAGTTTACTTTTGTAACCAAAACTAATGAAGAGTAAATAATAAATTTATGTTTTTATTTTATTGAAAATGTATGATATTTACTAAATAAAAATATATTCTATTTTAAAATATATTTTATTAATTTTATCTATGTATTAATTACAATTAAAAATACAAGTATACAATACGTCTGTTATAGATTTGATTAGAAAAGGTACTTAAATGCTGTGATTCAATTACTGAGAAATATTTTAAGATAAAAAAATTATATATATATATATATATATATATATATATATATATATAAAACTGTAATTATCTTAAAATATTTCTCAGTAATACAATGTTATAGTTACATAGATTTGTTAAACTATTTTGTATTAATAACAGTTCGATAATATACAAATTGTACTAATGTATGAAATACGAATTTTATTATTTCCGTATTGTTGACTTATTTGAGACATTTAAATAAGCACTAGGTTCTTTTACAAAGTTTTGGTGTTTAATTCTTCGATTTTCAGCTAAAATATTTTCTTTAAGGAAAAAAAAAAAGCAAGGAGTATAACTCCTACTCGTTTAAAATGATGTGAATGCATTACAGTTAGAAACTTCAGTTAAACATGTCTTTTTTGCATTCTTAAATGAGGATGGCGTTTTTAGTAATTCACCGTAATTTACACCCCTCCCCTTCTCTGAAAGTCTTTCCAGAATAACATAAATTATAAGATATTTCAGTCTAAAAGATCATTTCTTTTAATGTCTTCAAGATTTCTTTAATATATGCTTTGATAAGAATGCGTCATTTACTTAAATAGCAAAATAACTGAAAAAGAGAAAAAAAAACTTTTAAATGTTACTCGTATTTTATTACACTAATTTAAAGATCGGAAAAGTTTTGTTAAATGTTGGTAAAATCACCAAGTATCTAATATCATTCAATGAAAAAGAAAACTGCTCTTTAGTAAAGCAATTATTTTTGTGTATGAAAGAAGAGAAATATAGGTATATGTAAATCTCTTCAGCTATCATTGTATATTTTAAAAAAAACCCGAGGGCAATAAAATGCAAGTTTGTGCTATTTTTCACCCATAAAGGAAGAGAAATTATTATTATTATTTTGACTTTTTTGCTTCATCGAGATCTTTTATTCAAAGGAATTAAAGGCATTTTATTTCTTCTCTGCATGGTCTAATTCATATGTTATTAAAGTTCTATAATTACATATGAATTTCTTTCCACTTTTTTGATCAAAGTCAAAAGGCGTTGTTCATTGATTATTTATTATTAGCTTATGTTTTTGAAAATGTTAATCAATTAATTATGAAACAGTCTTATTTTAATAAATATGCTTGCTTTTATATGTTGAAATAGTATGATCAAAAATATCCATAACCTGGTGTAATTTCATTTTTCCCTTAAAATTAATTTCATTCAAAATATTAAGTGAAAAAATTAAATTTTTCATATGAAACTATCAGTATCTAAAGACAGCAGAATATGGAAAATATTTCCCTATCTAAACTCAGAATACTAAATAAGTTAGATATTGTTTTTAAATTTTTTCATTAATGCGATATAATTACAATCCCCGATTACAAATTTACCATTGTCAACGTATAATAACTAACTATAATAACAAAGATATTTAACAGTAAAATTTTACTAAAACAATAAACTTTTTAGAACCAGCGGCTACTATTAAAATTATCATCATAATTTCATGACATGAAAAATGCAATGAAATGCATTCTGGAAAATTAATTGTTTCACGAACAAATCAAGCATTGTTAATAACGATCATCATAGTAATTGATTACGATTTGTCCATGTATGCCTATTTTTAAAAAAAATTGAAATTAATTGAGTTTCAAAAATTAAATAAATTATTCGATAGTATTTAGTAAAATAATTTATTAGATTTGTTGCGATAAAAAGAGATGTAATTAAAAAAATAATAAACACGTAGCTTTTCTTTAAAATTAGGGGAAAACACGATACATTTTTACGAGTATTTCTATTCATTTGGGTACTTTTCTTACATTTCTCAGACTGACTTTTTTTAAGGATTGTATTTCAATATGGGAATAATGTAATAAATCTTAACCGAATAAAATGTTGATTAAATAAAGTACATAAAAAATTTGTCCGTTGACTTTGTTTCCTGCTTAGTGACTTGAAAAAAATTATCATCAAGAAATTATAATTCATTTTTAAGTGTTTCCCTATTTCATTTCGTAATTTCTTATGATTTTAACAAAAATAAGTAATGCTTTGTAAAGTATTACATTGCTGTACACATGTAATTAAAGATATCAAATGTAATGTGCTTGAAATTTCTTGAAAGTAATAAGCAATTATCTCGTATTGCACAAAAAATTGAAAACTCAGTATTGTGTAGAAAACAATGAAATCAGCATTGTGTATTGTAGCCAAATAAAGTTATAAACGCTACTAAGGCCTCAAATTGATTAAAGGAACTTTTACGTGTCTTGTTGAGAATCATAAAACCGTGATGCTCCTAAAGGTTACCTAAGTTTAACTGCTGCAACAGCCAGTAGGGTATACCTTCACTGACGTTCTCCGATTATCGGCCAGACGCATTCGATAGGCGATAGATTAAGAGAACTGGTTAGCCAAGGTAGCAATGTAATCTGATGGATAAAGAAGTCTTGATTATTTTGTGCTTAGTGTGGGGTACATTGTTTTGTAGAAATGTAGCCGCAGGCAAGCTCTGAATTTATGGGAAGACAACAGGTTCCAAGGTAACAGAATTATAGTAATAGTTATTAATACAACGGCCATGCGTACTAGGGTAGTAGTTGGAAACTTATACTTCCCTCAACTATAATACCAGATGCAGGATTAATATGGTTAAGCATAAAGCAACAGTTAATCGATTGCTCTCCACAATTTCTCGTTATTTCAATCAAATAATTGTGTTGTTGCAGGTAGAAGAACAATTAATTCGTACTGACAATGTACTAACCAATCACCGTTTGTTTATGTTCGTCACACACATTCACTGCTCCATTCCAGATGCACATCATGTGGTTTTGAAATGAAAATAATCTCAGTAATAGACTCCTTACAGACATTTTTACTGCACTGCAAATGACATACATAGATAATATTAGTCGTTGAATGCTATGTTGTACAATGATGAAAAACTTCCATATGTACAAAGAAGATAAATTAAAGTTATGTATTAACATTGTTTTCTGCTTCAATTAATTCCATAAAATAAATAGTAGTTGCTGAAAAAGACTTAGTTTTTATTCACAGCAGTCTTCAGTTTCGTAATTCAGACAAAACTTTCAAACTTAATAAAAGCAATAAGTAAGAGTGAAAAATATGTATTTTTTTTTTTTTTTTTTAACTACAAGTGATAATTTAAATACGAAAATTTGAATCATAACAGAGTGTCTTACATTTAATATTTTTATAAACTGAGGTAGAAGATTGAAATATTTTTTACTATACATATATATATATATATATATATATATATATATATATATATCTGTAATCGATAATAAAGTCATTATTCTAAATTATTAATTCAGTTGAATAAACTTCGATGACAATAAATTCTAACATATATTTGCAGAGATAATACCCTTTATAAATAGTTAAAAATAGCCCTCGTCTTGAAAGAAAAATTAAGTAAGTAACTTTGAAAAAAATTATGTTAATAATATGAAATTAAGAATTAAGTTACATAAAAATAAGTGTAAAAATTAGGATAGTAATAAAATTTAAAAATTTTATTTTAATACGTAAAAACCATTAGGAAAAATATTTAAAGCAACGTTTATTTTTAAAAATATTATTGCATCATTTTTCTAAATTATTTTTGAAAGAACATCATCTATTTTTACCAGATCCGATATCTGATTATTTGTCTTCCACGTTATTAACTTTTACAAATCAACTTTAATTTTAAAATGCATTTTTTTTTCTTTGAAACTTCTATTTATGCGTATCAAATGCAAAATGTAAATATAAATATACGCAAACAGCGACATTAAAATAATAATATGTAATATTTTTTGAATAGTGTCATTGATTATTGAAAAGTCTTAGCATAAGAAGTGAAAAACACTTACTAAAGACGACACTTACTTATTAAAAATAATATAAGCAAAAGGCTAATTTTTTAATATCATATTCCCAGAAACCAAAACATTAAATACTTTCTCGATTGAAAAAAAAATATATATTGAGTTTTTTATTTCTCTAAACAATGCATTGCCCTATTTCAAAGAGTTAGCAATATTCCCACCTCTGAAATGTTGGATTGCACGCTACCTCTGACATTTACGCTAACTATTAATAGCCAAGATAACTCACACAGAAGTGAGAAAAGCGGATAGCTTATTTTATTACGTTGTGCACGCAAAGACAATTCCTTTTTTCTAAACGAATAAATGTCAGAAAAAATGAAAAACATAAACAATAATTATTCATATTTCTGTTTGACAGCCCAATGTATAATTTTCATTTCTAGTGAACATGAAATCATGTGCGTTCTTTTACAATGTAATAATACTTGGTATTCATTAAACACAATGTATATGCAAAAGGGAAGATAACTTTAATAGTAGATAATTTTGAATATATATGATCTTGAGCTATTTTTATCCGTAATCTAAGTTGATTATATAGAAAATTTAAGAGAATTATCATATTAATGACATATGAATCTTAGTAATCGTTTCACCTTTTTCGTAAATTCATTCTATTTTAATACAAAAATAAATAGATAATACTTAAATAAACATTTGAAGGAAAGAAGTCATAGAATTTGATAGAACTGTTCTCCAAATATAATAAGTTATTTTATATGCCTAGAATACCAGTAATATTTTTGTACACATATAATCGCCGTTTTCAACAGTTGCATATATTAAAAATACATTCAGTAATTATAAATTTTAAGGCTCAGTTTCTAGTGAATAATACTTTTATTGTTCAATTTTGAAATTAAAAAATAAGAGAGTCAAACTAAAAAAGAAATTTTATTTTGAAACAAAATAAATATCCTGTTCTTATCATCAGTTAAGTATTTTGCTTATGTTGTAATATCTAAGCTAATTTACATTAATACATGAGTTCCATTTATCTGGACTTTTGAGGAAAAAAAAGAAAATAAAAAGCTTGAATAAATCTTGGTTTATAGTCTCAGACTATTCTTCCAAACTGATCATTTGGAATTATCATTTTAATGACAATAATAATTAATGACACATAGTTTTTATTTCTCATTATCAAAGGTTTATCTGTTTTAGGTAAATACGAGTATCATGACCCCAAGGTATCCTAGCGATGTATTTGTTCTTCAAGGAATTCATAGTCTTTAGAACACACTATCCTGGAATACCTTCACTAACATTCTCCGTTTTAGATCCTTCATCTCGTCAAACTTTTTATCATTCCTCCCCCGCACCCATTTTTATCAAACGTCCTGATCACAGTTACAGCTTGTTTGGCGCAGCATACACTCACCTGGATCTTGAGCATTTAAACTCCCCCATTCCTACTCGCTTGCTTTCACATGCATATTTTATATTTAATATACCACATTTGCTATAGGAAAATGAAAGATAAATACAAAAGTAGGAAAAAAATTCCGTTTAACAAAAAAAAAATACTAAATGTAAGGTTAAGATGCAATGCATTTATATTAACTATCATCTTGAGAGAAAAATATAAACTACTTACATCTTGACATTACTAAATTCCTAAACCATTGAAAAAGTAGATAAATAATAATATTCTGTTTTAGCTTAAATTTTATACTACCTCAAATCTTAAAGGTACATCTTATTTGAACTCATAAAAGTTTAACTGTTAAAACTATGATATTTTGAGGCACATTCACTTCGCTCGCAGTAAGAAGCATATTTAATCAATAATGATCGACTCATTTTTTATCCAGTTTATTCAAAAACCAATTGAATCATATTAAATTAAATATTTGGAGTGACTAATTTTACTTATTTCTAACAAAGTATTACAATAATGTTAATATTGTGTACTTATCTTCCAAACTTTAAATAAGACATTAAATAATTGAATCCGAATCGCGTATACTGGTTTGAATATAATATTACAGTTGGAAATCAAGAATGGATGAAAGAAATTTCATTAAAACTACTTTCTGCTAATATGCAGTTTTATGAAAGACACATTTATCAAAGAACTCGAAAAAAACATATTCTCAAAAAACCAAAAAATATATAACTGATTTTTTCCGATGGTCCTTAAATCACGCATGTTAGACGCGGGACTACGGCCAGCGATTTCCGTGAGTTGTTAATTCGAGCTTTGATGCCATCAAAGACCCGCCGTATAGGGAGGCTCATGCATGTAAGACCTAGTCGAAGAAATGTCTTCCATTAACGAGGTGTAGAAGTGTGAAGAGGAAGGCGCCAGTTGAGGTGTCAACCTCGTCATTTGACTGAAGTTCAAAATTACGTGATCGTGCTACGCGGATCAATAGCCCTCGTGTTTCTTCTTGTGAGACGTTAATAAAACCAAATAAACCAAATCACGCATGAACATTCATTTGGAAAAAAAAGTTAAAGAATGTAACAGAAAATAAATTGAAATTTACAGCTTTATTCCTCGTAATTGAAATTTTACAGCTTAAATCTCATCCAAACAAGCACCAATGTTTTGTATTATCAAACATAAGGCCTAGTATGGGAATTTTTAAACAGAAAATAGCTTTTCATGATGGCATTTTCAATAGAAAAGTGTATAGTTATTGAAGAAAATGTTTAAAAAGTAGATGATATTGAATATTTCTATTGGGTATTGTGCATTGATGTAGTGTAGTGATAAGAACGTTGTATCAAGTGAAAAAAAAATAATTTAAACTAATGCTGGATAAATAAAAAAAAACCTTTAGTATATTTATTCCTTATTAGTAGCCTGTATTTTGGTGCCAGAAATAAAAACCACTTGATGGTCTTTTCACTGTTTATTTTCATTAATATAAATTCAGCAAAAAAAAAATCTATGACAATTCTGCAGCTTAAATTAGCATAAATTCGAATTACTCAATACAAAATCCTTCGAAACAAATGTGCTGCAGACCTAGAGCTGTAGATTGCTTTAAAACACTAAAACAGAGCTCCTGGAAAGCTAGCGTCTATCTAGTTTATCTGAAAAAGTGGATCTATAAAAGAACAAAATTAATTTCTTTATATATAGGTATACCACGTGGGTTTGATATAAGCAGAGCAGCTATAGTTCGTCCTCGATACCCACGTGATTACCATCCACGTAATGAGTGATTGTCAGGTTTTATGGCTCAAGAGCCAAAGAAGGCTATTCCGCTACCATCAACGTTGACCGCGGATTCTCAACATCAAGGTATATGTTTAATGTTTATTCTTACAGTCAATCCATAATTGAAACTTTCAGCTCTTTCTAGTTAAATATGTTGATGCCCTAAATTATGAGCATTTTTTTTCTTGTTTTGAGCCCATACAGAAGTAAACAAATAATATAAATAAGCAACTATAAGTACAGATTTTTTTTCGGAAAAATGAAAAGAATGAAATATTTAAAGTTACATTCAAAATTAATGTAATATTCATAATTAATATCTACATTTTGTTTAGCATGAGGTAAACGTCAAGAATAAGCAAAATTAAGCTACATGACATGTACATTAAGAAATCTTTATTTTATGAGTTTTAATATCGATTTCCTAACTGTTTCCTACGTTATTTTTAAAATCATTATATATTTGTGTGTTATAATTTAGTTATAACTAGATAAATGTACAGTACAGATTTAATGGAACTGGAAACAATAAAGACTAGAAATTCACAGGCTATTTTAATACAAATATCCCCACCTCCAATATATATGTGTAGTGTGGTGCGAGCGCAGACCACCTGATGGCGTTGCGGTCAGAAGAGACCATCTGCTGCTCTTGCTTGTGCGCAGAGAGAAAGAGAGCTCCGGGAACGAGAACGAGAAGGTACTCTTCGAACGTGCGGGGGCGAGAAAATAAAAAGAACTCCAAACTAATTACTGCGAGAAGGCAGTTGAGTGACTATTTATGCTGTTGCTACACGAAGGAAATACATGTAATACATCAGTGTGTATCCAGTTATTCTGAACATTAAACCATTTTATGCAAACTTCAGTTAGTCTTTGTGGTGAGAAGTTTAATTCCTGTGATCCCCACATATATATGAGCAAAAAGTAAAATAATCATTGATATATCGAAATGCTAATACAAAGAAATAAATGGAAATAAAAGGAAAAAAAGCCATTACTTAAATTTAATATCATAATGAAAAAGAAGTTAAACAAAAAGTCAACTACAAAATAGAGTAAGAAACCCTCAAATATTATAAAATAAAATGAAAGTATGCAGAAATAATGTTAGAAAATAAATCTTTAAAGTAGCTTATGAGAGTTGAAATCATTGATATACTATCGAGTGAAAATCATGTATACCAAGCTACATAAATATAAGTAAAAATTCAGTGCAAACTAGATAAAATGAATAAATGTTAAAATAATAAATTAACTGTAACAGAAAAACTTCATATTCAAAATTTCTGAAAACTAGCAAAATTATTTAATAATAATATGATCACTATTGAAATTAATAATAGATGTGAAGCCTACATTGAATATTCGTTGACTCATAAAAAAATTAAAACATAAAAACCTTTAGAATTTAACATATTGAATAATTCAGACTATATTATAGCAGACTTTAAGAGAGAGAGGCGATTACATTATAAAAAACGATTCTGAATCTAAATATAATATTTCTTAAGGACTGACTAAAGACAAAGGAGAAAAAATCATTTAAGACAAAAATAAATTAGTAAAATTGGAAATATGCAAAAAGATTTATAACATTAGAAATTGAAAACAAAACATATGAATTACATTTATGTAAGCTAATATTGCATAATACATATAAGTAAAATTAAAATAGAAAAAATACATGAAATCAAGACATGTCAAAAAAATTAACTTGGATTTCGAATTTTAGATTTCACATCAGGAAAAAATATCAGTCAATTTTTTTGTAACAACATTTTCTGCATTCGATGTTATTCACTTTACCTCGAGACACATTTTTTTTTTTCAATCACAGACGATAGATATCTTCTTTGTCATGTTTAGATTTTTAATTCTGCGATATTTCTATATCATTGCTTGTGAAACTTTTAGCTATATTGCCAGTCTGTTTTACATGGAAATCATACTCAAATAAATTGAAACGAAACATCTCTACAAGTAGATGAGTTGTAACCGGGTGTTTCTTATTTATTTGCAATGTGTATCAGTTTTTTCCTTTCCTACTTTTTTTTAAAACATGGTGCAGTAAGATTCAAAGAATGTACTAAAATTAATAAAAAAATAGTGACTAAATTTCCTCAACCGCAGAATAATTTAAAAATAAGAACAATGAATGAAAGAAAACAATTTTCAAAAATTAATACAGGAAATTTCATAAAATAAATAAGATTATTCTCCCAAAATGCGCTTATTATTTATTGAGGAAGCATATTAAGGAAAACCTTTCAAGTTTGTGTGTGTGAGCTATAGCATTTTAATAATTCTAATAAAATATGAAAATTATTATTATAGAATAATTTTGTTACGACTTATGTTATAGATTTCTCTAGGATTATTGTTTTTACAACGTTTTTCTGAATTTCACTTGGTGTGTGTGTGTCATCAAATTTTCGATCGTTAATTTAACCAACTTCCCATCAAGCTAGAGCTTTGAAAATTTGGGAATCGTTCGTACTCGCCTAACAATGCAATATTTAGACATTTGCGGGAAGTTTTAACTAATATTTCAATAATTTTAATAAGTCAAAATATTCTTTCCTCTCAGCGCTTTTAGGATTGAGGAAAAAATTTCTTTCCCCCTCTGGGAGCACCGGGCACTCCCCACGCAGCATGCGGTATCGTAAACCTTTTGTACTCACAAAGGGGAGATACTATCTCCCCTTTACTATCTCCGAGATAGTAAGGGTTGCTGACTTTTAGTCAGTAATCATTCGCAAGAAAGAAAGTTTCCAATATTTGGCGCCATGTCTTATCACAATAATTTTTTCTGAATTCTGGTTCCCATTCTTTTTTTAATAGAATGACTTACAAACTTTCAAATGCATGTTTTGATTTTATGAGTATTATGAATTTTTTAATACTCTCACAAATGTCTCTTTTTAAGTGATTTTTAAAGTTAAAAATAACTAACAGTTTTAACTAATATTTCAATAATTTTCTCTAATAAACTTTGCCACCATATAAAAACGTTGGTTTTTATATCGAATTATTTATTTCCTAATTAAATGATTATTTATGAATTTGATTTTCATTGATCTATATTCAATTATATCTTTGGTTTTATAAATGTTTTTACATGGTATTATAGCTCAAGAGTACAATTTGGTCACTAAATCGGGAAAGGCCAGTCTGCAGCTTATTTCCAATATACATATATATACAGACCGTCAAAATTCCTACACCAAGTAGATGATACGCTACATACGTGAAATTTACATAACAGGAAGAAGATTCTCACATATATAATCGATGATCTTTCTAATCGATGATCTAATGCAAATCCGGAGCAGGCATCAACATCTACAATGTGTTTAAATAAAGAAACTGTACAGCAGGTTTCTCAGGCATAAATTGTATTTGAACGTTATAGCCTAAGAAAAAGTTGTTGTATTGTCTAGTGTAAGAAGTAAAACTCTTACCAGTACGTTTCTGACTTTGATAGAGGTTGAATTACAGTCAACAAGGATTACGGTTTTTCGTAATGCAGTATTGTCTCTTGCGTTGCTGGAGAACCAATGACTCTCAGAATAATATGAAATCGATGGACTCTAGAGTGTAATACGAAATGTCATGCTGGATCTGAACTGTCCACTAAAATTAACAGCCGATAAGTCAGACATGTTACCCGTATAGCCTTAATGGCTCGTGAAGTCCCGTCACTAGTTCTGAGTCAAGAAATGGGATAGTCTGCAAAACGAAACGTGTTTAAAAGATCAGTTCGACGTCGTTTGCAGCATGGTCTGTCATCTCAGCGATTATGGCTTCGTATACTCTTGATATTACATCAAAGACAGGAATGCCTTCAATGGTGTGATCAACGACGTACCTGGAATACGAAATATTTGTTGAGGTTATTTCAGACAAATGAAGGTTCTGTTTATAGCATCAGAGTCCATCACCGGGAGTTGCAATTAGAAATGCGTCATTTTTACCTCTTGATTGCATTGGCAGTACATTGATAACTGGTAATTACATTCCAAGTGTGTTAAGGCTCTTGACTCTACCCTTTTGTCTAGCCCTGAGAAGCTCTACGTTTCAAGAGGATAGTTCCAGACTGCATGTTACCGATATTGTACACACATTCCTTCATACAGAAAATTTTCGGCTGCATCACCAAATATCTCACTAATCGAAAAAATCAGATCAATGGTTACCGTGCCACTGGGTCATAATCAGGTGACATGCATTACAGTCAATGAATTGTTCCATCGTGTTTAATTTTCATAGACAGTTGTACCTCTATATGCCATATATCATCCAATCTCTGCTTGACTATATGCTCAAACGAATAAAAGCTACTATTGCTGTCAAAGTTGGTTATTATTGGTACTGACATTTCGAGAACTATGTTTCTGAATTTTTTGAATATTTATTCACTTGTTAGGTTCAGTATAATATATTTGTCCAATAAATATCCTCTCGTTATTTGCATTTCTTCCTAGTGCAGCAATTTTGAGATATTTTTGGAAGAAACAGAATAGAGATATTTTTGGAAGAAACAGAATGGAGATATTTTTGGAAGATTGTTATAACTAATCATTATAAGACTCTAAATATTGCAACTTATTAAAAATCCTAGTTTCAGCTAGGTTCAGATGCCATACTAATATATATGGAAAATACCAATACTAATGAAGGAATTCCATGAAAAGAAAATATTTTGAAAATATACTAGTTTTTCTTTGTTTTATGCTAAAAGTTGCATTTAAAATTTACTTATTATTATAAAAAAATATATAATTTAAAAAAATACTTTACTTCAAATAACAGTAAGTGTAAAAAAATATACTCATTAACACATTTATATTCAAAATCCTTGTTCCGAATGTAGTTGGATACTTATAAACAATCACATTCCTGTGTAAAAGCTCCTAAATTGCATTGTTAAGTAACGCGCCGAGTGATTCCCGAGTTCACAAGGATATATCATATTATATAAATATATTCCCTCTTTCAAAATCTAATCTTAATAGTTATATGATATTTTTAATTTTCAAAGGTAAGCAATATCTTGGAACAGTTAACGCTTCCACTTTTAGATTTACTTAATGTCTTAGACACTTCACTACATTGCATTAATCCATACTTTCATTTAAATGAATATTAATAAGACAAAATATTTCATATACCAAATCTAATTTTAATACTTAATGTCTTTGAATTCTGCCTTGTATTTAATATTGTACATGGATAACCAAGTGTGGCATTAAGACGTATTGTCATAGAAGAGATGCATTCATTTCGAAGACTGAGTCACGCAAGTGTTCGGGAGGCAGCTTTAGCTCAATTAAATGACGGTCAGCTGTTGCGGCCTCAAGCATGAAATCAGTGTGATAAGAATTGTTGAAGATGACATTTAAATTTCATATTCAATAATGAAAAATTACATTGAAGAAACATCCATTACTTTCATTATGAATTATGTCAATGGAATTATAATTAAAT
Organism: Nephila pilipes; assembly: GCA_019974015.1. NCBI lineage: Eukaryota > Metazoa > Arthropoda > Arachnida > Araneae > Nephilidae > Nephila > Nephila pilipes. The sequence continues at coordinate 16,474 of BMAW01035489.1, read as the reverse complement.
TTTTATAGGGCATATTATCACAAATTTAAAAATATCCACAATGTATATAAAGTAATTAATGGCTATAACCACAATATTTTTGAAAGTAAAGGTAAAACTTTAGTTCGTATGTTTATTAAAAAAATAAATATCACTTTTCATTACGACTCACACTTATTCTATTTTTGATGAAAACGATTAGAATGAAATTATCTGAAAATCTGCTTGCTATTCATAAATAACCTTTCAATGTATCCGTTTCTATGATACCCGTACAATGAATGAAATGAAGACCAATTCCATGAAAAACGTAAGCACTTCAGCAACAAAGAAGGCTATCAGGTCACTAAAAATGATTTCCTCTCAAAAATAAGATTGAAAAGTCTTTTTAAAAGTATTTCTTTGAATAACCTAAAACGAACTTAATCTATTGGATTATAATGGGAGGTGAATGAATCGAATGTAATTGCGCATTTGAAAGGAGAAGGATACTAAAGAATATTTTCTTTGAGAGAAAGAGAGAAAAAAAAAATTTTCTAGACACAATACAGTCTATGAAGGATGTATTAGGTCACAATATGAGAATGTGTCGCGCTATAATTACGAGAAATAAGAGTGATTGGAAATAAATTTCGATTACATAATTCTGTATTGTACATATATAATAAGATATCCTATCAAGTAAAGGTTCAGGCGAAACATCTCACTTTTCTTTAAAAGCTATGATTTTTTGAAGCTTTATAAATTTTACAAGATAGATACCTTTTTGTAATGGCTCTATGTATAAAAATATGTTTGTCTATATGTTGGATTTTATTAATAATCTACATTAAAATACATGAAATGCTATGTAAACTATAAAGCCAATTTTCTGCATCGACAATTAGTACTTTTGTCTCTGAATATGTATTAATTAATATAACGTAGTTACAATAAATGGGAGAATGTGTCCATGAAAATCGATCAACTGAATTTGGTATTGATGGGATATAATCTCAAATAAGAGTCTCGGGTGCCTTTACTCATAATAATAAACTAGCATAATTATATGTCACTGCAGCTGATGGCATAATTATAACATGCCATCAGCTGCAGTGCCTCTGCTGGGCTCATAATTATATCACTTGGACACTAGATCATTGGAAAAATGTTGTTTAGTCATATGAGTCACTTAAGCTGAAGATTGGGTCTGAGAGGTTCGAAATCCTCTCTAGGGCTAGGAAACAAGTTATAAATAAGGTACTGTATAGGCTGTTAGTGGCATTTTGTTGATGTGGGCTGCTCTAGTAACGAATGGACAGAATTCTTTGGTCAGACTAAACCAATAAATCCCTAGAAATTATTGTGTTCTGCTACAACAAAGTTAGCAAACGCGCCTAATCTTCACGTATCCAGAAATGGATAGAGTTTCCTAGGATGTAAATAAGCCATATCACATATGGGGATATCATTTACAATTGATTTAAATAATATTTTGATAAATTTCAGTGAATGATTTGGTCATTAAGATTGCAAGACGTGAATCTTATCTGGCATATATATATGACACATGATCAAAAGAGGGTTGCTTGTACAGAAACTCCTACAATGGAAACACTTTCTCAGTTATGGACATTCAGTACAGCTATATATTTCTTCATTATTTTTCTAATCATTTGTTGCGTTAATGATACGTTTTGCTTTTTGCCGCAGGAAAAAAGGATGTCACGCTCAATTTTAAAAAGCATACTTTTATTTCTAGCACTTCAGTGTAACTCGCTATGTATACATACATAAAATATTTTCATTTACAGTAAAATAAAATTAAAATCAGTTCCTCAAATAAAAAGAAAATATTTATACTAATGAAATTAACGAAGCATTTTCCTTAAAAGTAAAGGATATATAAACGTTTAGCTGTTGAATTAAGAAATTTTCGTTTCCTTTGTTAACTTTTTAGGTTTATTTATTAAAGAAAGCACACTTATGGAGAGGGGGGTATATACACTTTTATTCCAAAACTTTAATGCGTTTTTTTTTTTAAAAATGTTATTTAAATTGTGAGAAATTATTATTTAAATAACATTTAATAAATGGTTTATAAGCTAATAATTTGTTATCTGTCTTATTATATTTAAATCATTTAGTTTTTCAAGTACGTTTTATTAATAAGTAAAAATCATTTTTTTAAAAGAAATATCATTAGATATTATAAATGAACATGCAGTTTAATAATAAAGAAATTAAAATTAAATGTTAGATAAGATGTGAAGTTTAGTTATTTAGTTTGTATGAAAAATTGCTCAGTATTTTAAAATATATATAACTTTTTTTTTCATTTATGTTATTTTTTAAAAAGAACTGCAACGTAAATTTTCATACAACTTAAAAAAATATTGGCAGTAAAAAATGAATATTTATGCTATGAATAATTTTAAAATAATTAGATAAAAGTTTCATAAAAAATTTCCACTGCAACTAATTATTTTCGAAATATCTCCTCAATATGTCTGTTCCAATTTTTAGGACTAAAAATAATCTGTTATAATATTCAGTGTAATAAATCAAAATTATTCCATTAAAACCAAATTACAATTAACACACATAACTTGAAATTGTTAACAATGCATAAATGTTTTCGAAACAAGTTAAAATACATACACATACACACACACACAGACACGCACACACACACACATATATATATATGTATGTATGTATGTATGTGTGTGTGTGCTCGAGCACGCATATAGCTTTAATTTTCTTTTTTTGGTTGGTATTTTAACTCTAGAAAATTAGTGTACGTAAAATTTATGTGCGATATTCCTTTAATGGTATTTTTCTAGCTTTTTCCTTGCACCGATATACTTGTTTGATTTTGAGTGCTTTGATGCGTCATTTAGTTGGATGCATGTCAAGTGATTGAATTTTTTCGTCTACGGTTCATTTGTCTTGCTTCATGAAATAGAAATTATTACGTAAATTTTACATGTCATAAGTAATTTGCGAAAATTTGCCCAACTAAATTTCACGTGTCGTTAGTACTACACGACTTTATAAAGACGTAATTTTAACGTAGTCCTAGTGATAGAGTATTTTTCAATTTGAGAATGGCGTGTATAAAAGTGTTTCAATTTTTATTTCATACTGTGTTGAAGAAATGGCCCAAATGACGCAAGTACTCTGTAGATGGAGAAATTCAAGAATTGATTGTAGAATCTGAAGATAGTGAAAATAGTCAAACTTTTGATTTGATGTAGATGGTGAAAGACAGTGATGCTGATCCAGATTATATTAATGCTGATAAAATGGAGATTGATCTTGATTTACTGATTCAATCCTGACCCAAGAAATTAAGTGCAGTAGGGATATGGACAAAAGTAAAGAAAAGGAAATTGAGTTATATGTTCAACAGGAAATTAGAAAAGCTAAAAATATTTAAGGTACAAATGAACACTGTGAAATTATATTTTTAGATGCTGACTTAATAAAAGGGGAAAAAATGGTTACGAGTTGTATACGAAAATTAATGATAACACTAAACAGATAACTGGCGCAAAAGATATTGTTTGTATTAGACAAGGTCCAGTTGCTGAGGCTCTATTTGTTAAGGAAAAATAGATTGTTTTAATTTTATTTATTTCTAATGCAGTAAAGAAAAATATTCACATAAACGCAGAAACAAACTAAAATAACTCAGGTTATGCAAATGTTATGGACGGATCCATAAATAATTTAAATTTCGATTAACTGCATATGAATTGTTTGGAATATTAACTTCAACAAAAAATCTTTTGCCAGCAAATGTTATGTTTGATGTAACATTTTTTTATGAAAGGTATAGAGAAACATCTAACGCAAATGTGGAAAACCTATATGAGGAGAGCTCTAAAAGCCCTGTCCTTCTGTAAAGACATATAATTGTATTGATAACTAATTATTATGTAAATTTATTTAAATTATATATATATATGTATGTATATATATATATATATATATATATATATATATGTATAAATACATATATATGTATACACATACACACACACACACATATATATATATATATATATGTATATACATATGTATATACATACACACACACATATATATATTCTAAAAATATCATATTGAAAATGTAGAAAAAAATGTGATATGCATGTTGTGTGTAAAGGAATGTATGAACGTAGCATTCGAATATTTTTATGAAGCAATATTTGTTTTAGTAACAGTTCACTAAAACTTATAATATATTAACCAATTTTATTAAAGAAGTGGAATATTTGTGTGTGAAATTTTATATTTTTAACTACTATTCCTCCAAAATATATGCAAAAATGTTTAAAAAGTAAGTTTTAAATAATATATTGGCACTGAATGTAGTCTTTCATTTTAACAGAAAAGTCGTAAGATATTCTAAAAAACTCGAGTTAAGATATATATTTGTATTCATGTGAATTATATGCGCAAATCTTAAATAACGTATTTGATACGGTATACATTAAGAAAAAGAAATGTTAATTTATTTCTGTCTGTGAGGGCAATTATTGTAAACCATATAGAGTGAACTATTTTAAGGTATAATATTATTTTTTCTCCTAAAACGAATGATAGGTATCCTTATGAATATCAGATTAAAATTATTTTAATATTCTCTGAATACCAAACTGTTCAAAATCATAAGACTTAAACTTAAACACATATAGGAATATGTGGCTATAGTTTCAGAATATTTGATTTTTAAGAGTTCAATCAAAGGGCCACTTTCTGTAAGGCCATGTTGGACCATGACAGAAAAATGCCGAAACATTCTTACCCCAATGAAAGAGAGATTCGCTTCATTCTTGACTTCATAAGCTGAACAATTTCCCTTTACTTCCAAGAATCATGTTGCATGATGCTTCGGAAAATACCCGGGATCCCACAGCAATGGTTGAGCTTTTTGTACAATTTTTTTTTTTATGAAATCTAAGTCACTTTTTAAAATATGCGTCAGATACATTTTCTTATCCTGAGACATAGGTTAACCTGCTTGATAATCCGTATTCGTACGTAACACCCAATCAACACAGATGAACACTAGTTGTAACTACATCTACCATTTCCGAGAATGTATTTCGCCTACATCATAGAAGATTAAGCGCACTTTCTATAATGCGTCAATAATGCGGTTGTTTTTCGAAAATGTAGCAGCTGTTACAACATATCTTTTTTTCATCAAACTTCAGGGTCAAATTAATACTCTTTTAAGCTATTTGGTCATTCTTCATTGTACACTGTAATTAAACCAATATTTATTTCTAAATTCTTTAGAGAAAATAAATCAAATTCACGTGTTCATCGACATTACTTTAATCATTCACCATGATAAAAAGGAAAAAAAATTACTTCTGTATATTATTTATGAAAAATTTATAAGTTGCACAAATTGTTGCTTAATATTACCTAAACATGCCTAAAATGACCTTATGTATTCCTTAATTAGTCACAGTATATGCTTACATTTGTGCCATGCGAACACCTAAATCTATGAAATAACTTTTCAATAAGAACTCAGTATTAGAAAGCTCTGAAATGATGCCTGTTTAGAAATATTTTTCTTACAAAACTTAATAGATTTAACAAAATTGCTTAAAGTAGAAAGCATGAATGCTGAAATGTTCTAAGTGAACAAATTGAGGCCAGAAAAAAATATCTAACTATCATATTAATTTACAAAAATAGAGTTTAATAAGGAAGAATGAAGGCTAATACTAAAAATAAATCCGTAAATACGAAATAGAATTAGTATTTCAGAGGCAATAAATATTTTAATATTTACTAAGAAATATCTTTAAATTTTAAAAGCTGGAAAAAAATATAAATGTTGAAAATATACCATTTACCAATTTAAAATCTGACGGTATTGTTGAAATAATTTCATTGAATTTCCTTCATTTTAGATATCTATTTCGATTTCTATATTTCAGTAAATTAGAGAGTAATGCTGATATTAAATCTGTAGTTACAGTATGTAAATTTCCAATGAATGTTAGTTTAGTTTTATATATGGTAAATATTTCAAAATCATAAAATAAATATGTTTCAAAAAATCATATAATAAATATATATTACAGATTTGATGTTTCGAAAAATTTATGTATTCAATAGGATTTCAACCAAACATTTTGAATTCTTTAAAAGAATTTTTCATGTGCAGAGTATATATCGTCGAAATAAATGTAATATAAAAATAATAAGCATACTTATCACTGAAAGAAAAATAAGTTTGTGAACATTTTCTGAAAGCTTAGGTTCACTGTAGCGTTAACAACATGGGCAACATTTATCTTAGAATAGCGCTTAAATGATATTTTCAGATATGAAATCTCTTTTTAACGATGTAAATGTGATTGTTGATGTAATCGGATTATAAGAAAGAACGCCGAGTAACGAATGTTTTTTTTTTAAAAGGTCATATTCTAAAAATGTTAAATTCAAAATATTCTTTCAAACATTATTTATCTACTAAAATGTTGAAGAACTTGACAGAGTATATTGGAGAAGTAAATCGTGACAGCAAATTCAAACATTATAAGCGTTTATAAAATGTATTGATATTTTTTTCGCATTCATTAAATATATTCGTGAGTTACGAAATTTTGAATGAAGTAATATAATTCATAAATGTGTGTTTCTAATATCAGATTAGTATACTTAAAATGAGAGAGAGCTCAGATTTTACAAAAATAATAATAAATAAGTTGAAATCCATTAAAAAGTAATTTATATCCGCATATTTTAAATACACAATTTCCTTAAAAGATAAATTCAGATCAATCTCGTTATTTCTTAATGGCTATTGCCATACAGTATATCATTTTAAGGAATGCAGAAAAGTACATGTTTTTCAAATTTTCAAAACTTTTATTTTATTTTTGCATAACAAAATAGTAAAAAGAGAAAAAATATACTTTCATAAATTTTGTAGAAAATTTGAAAGTAGATTTGGATTGGTGAGATTAAATAGATATTACAATAGATGTACATCTCTTACGTTACTTCTATAAAAATTTTAAAAATATAAGAGATTCAACATCTTTTAGGGAATTTGTAGATTTTTAATTTTAAACAAAGTATATTTTAATGCTCTTCTTAAATGTGAATATCTTGTACGTTAATGTAACATTTTTCTAATGCAGGCAGTTATTGTAGCAAAGATAGAGTGGGAGACAATTATTTCAGCACTTACTGTTAATTTTTCTTTCCTCAAATAAAATCCTTTAATTAAAATATATCATATAATGTAGTTCAGTTCCAAAAGATATTTGTAGGATTTTATTTGTGTTTTGTTAAAGTTTTGTGTGTAAAAGATGCGAGATATTAGCATTATACTTTTAAAAGTAAAAGTACACACACTAGACTTTACTGACAGGATTAAAATTCTTTATGTCTTATACTTGCAAAATTCCCCAACAACATGACATAATTACATCAATTTATCAACGGCAATGTAAAATGCATTTCTTTTAAATATTGTGAAGTAGTTTCTAAAGACGACTAACTAAAATGATTAATATTTTTGTTAAAATTAAGACTCGCTATATATTTCGTTGGTATTGTTTTACCATTTAATTTATAATAAAAAAAATTAAGAGTACTTTCATGATTGCAAAGTCTTATTTAATACTAATTTTAAAAGGTATTTTCCGCATATTCTACTGAGTTTGTTTCCATATTTTCTATAGAACGTTTTTCCATTATTCATGGAAATATAAAACTTCACATACTGTTGCTTAAAAAGTTTTTAAAATTTTCGTATGCTGAGTCAATTCGCTACGTAAACAAAATACATGGTAAATTTAAATCTAAAGATAATATTTTAATTCGAATGAAAGTTGCCTATTTGAAAATTATCTATCAATTATAGTTTAAAGTTTATTATTCACTGAATGTGTAACCCATAAAATGAACGCCATTAATGATTTCGAACTGATTCTTGAATACGCGATAACAGTAAAGATAGCTAAAACTGTACTCTCTGAAGATAAATGTAACTATATTTTTAAAAGTGTGTCAATATGAAATTAATAATTATTTTCATTCACTTTATGTTAGAATAAAAGTGACAGTTGTATTTGTGGTTTAGTGTGTTTTTACATACAGTCTACGACTGATCAAAAAATATAAATAGGAAATAAGAATATAATCCGTAAAATGATTCTATAAAATGACTCTGAGATCAAAAATAACTTCATAGTTTCCTAACTACTCAAGGAATGCATGAAAGTAGAGACTTACATAAGAATACAAAACTCTTATTTTTCACCATAACTACCAGTTACCCTATAACAATATTTTGTATTTTTTTAAAACTTTGTCATTTTAGTGTTGGCTTAACTGTTTCATAATTTGGTAAAAAGTAAAATTAAATGAACTTAAAAAAATTAATGATTAGGTAAAGTTAAATTAATTAATTTAGTTGTGCAAGTAACTACTGTGTATATTTTTCTGTTTCGCACAACATATTAAAATGAAGACAATTGTGATAACACGAATTTCAATAAGAAATTCACATATTATTTAATTTATGTATTCAAAGATGAAATTTATTCACGCATTGTAAAATGAAAGTAATTATTCAGTATTATGATTTAGATTTGATGTATGAAATAAAAAGTAAAATAATGGGTAGATTACATAATTATGATCATAAATTATTTAAAATAAATGAGATATTTACTGAAGATATGTGAAGTTGATCATGCCAATGTTTAAATAAATGAATTTAAATAAAGAGTAGTCTGTGTGTTCGAAGTATGGGCAAATAGCTTCAATAAGAGCATGAATAGACAACAAAATTTAAACGCATAGCTAATGCAAATGGCAATGCATTAAATTATTTTTATTAATACTAATTAATAAATAATTATTACATTTTACAATTACATTAATAGACATAATTATTACATGAATAGACAAAATACATTACAGAAATTATCCGTTACTTTAACTTTCCCCCTACCTTAAGAGTAAAATCATTAATTCAATACATGTTTCAAAACCCAATTTATTTCTCAAATATGCAGAAAAATAAACAAAAATATAAAGCACAATGCATACGTTTTCCGTAGAAGTATAATTCGGAGAGAAAAACAATAAAAAAAATGAGAAACATGGCTCAAGACTTCTTAAACTCTACAACTGTCCAGAGATAACAAGACTTCTGAATGCTTATGACGGAAAAAAGAATATTTCAAGCAAAAACAAAATATCGTCAAAATAAAGTATTTCAGTCGATCAATTCTTAAAAAGCAACTGGTATACAGGAAAAATATTCAACGCATTTGTTCAGTAAAATCGGAAAAGAAATACATTGATGGATCGTTCTTATTTCATGAATTTTTCTATCGTACGAAAATATTTGTATTCAAATAAAATGTAGATAATATGTAAAGCTTTTTCATTGGTCTCGTTTAATCAATATAATTTCCATTACGCATCGTGCAAATTTTGTATATGTTTTTCAAAGTTTATGTACAGTAATTTTTAAGGAATATTATACAAAATATGTATTGATAAAATACAATGATCTTGGTATCAAGTATACATCGTGTTAAAGAGAAGTTTCAATATTTTGAAATATAATGCTATTGATCGGGGATTGTTCTTTATGACAGAATTTTATTTACAACAATCTAGTTTATGTTTATCAATTTATAATTAATAATCATCGTTTGTTTCTAACATTTTATGTAAAACTGAAAGGTACTTTTTGTTTTACATGCTCTCACTCCAAGTTCTAAAAAACTGAATAATAACGATTTCAAAATCAACATATATTCAAAGTTTTAAAAACTATTAGTTTTAGTCATGTCATAATCATTCAAAAATTAAAATACTTAACAATGTGTTGTTGAAATAAGGGATATTAAATTCATTTCTAGATAATGATAAAAACTCTGTTCTAATGAATAAATAAACGAGTCCTCTTAATTGATGCATAATGCCATCAAATATGTGCTACAGTCTTTGAACTATATTTTAATATTGCGTTTATAGAAATATAAAGTAATTCTCATAAATCTTCATTATGGAACTAGATACGTAAATTGAGTTTTCGTTGAAGAAAATAATCAATAGAAATTAAAATGACGCAGAATCTTAAGTCATGAATTTAAAAATTATTTTGATCAAATTAGGTGTGAGTTAATAAATATTATGCTTTCACAGGTTTTACAAAAATGATAGAAATGCTTTTACTTAAAGTAATTTTGATCTTGATTAATTTGATTTGATAACTTGCGTCATTTTTTCTGAGAAACTCTGCATTTTGTGTCTAAAGTATTTTCACATTACAATGGATTAGTACAAAGAAACCAAATATTTAGCATTATAAAGTTATACTTCCTGGTGTATTATTATTTTAATAATCGTTTCATTTCTCCAAGTAACATATTTACAAAGGAAATAATTATGCGAAAAGAAAAGAGGTATACAGCGAAAATCGAAATAACAACACATTCTTAAAATACTAAAACCGGTGGTTTGTATTATGAAGTTATTTCAAAACCATTAATGTATGCACGAAATATTTCATATTTTGTTGTTGTATACAGTATATCTTAAGGAAAAACTTTAATTTGAAAGTAGTTAAAATATATTTAGATATTTATTTCAGTCAGCCATTATTATTAAAAAAAACATCAATATATACAAGTGGAAAAATGTGAATAAATATTGTTTGCTTTAAAATCTACTGTTTGGTTGTAAAATGTAAATTCAACCAATACAGAGAAGTCGAATGTCTTTGTATTGTAAATATAACTCAAAAGAGTCAAATTTTTCAAAAGTATTATATATTGATTTTGTAAGCAGAAAATCAAAAACTTAGCTCATCCCTAAAACTATTCCTCTATAGAAAGACGAGATTTTATACCTCACATTGTAAAGTATTCTCTTTAATGGTAATGATAAATATTTACTAAATATAGATTAACCTGAATTTCTGAGCAATTTATTAAAATCTTGAATATTCTATAATCAGAATAAATGTAATATGTTGAGTGGTTTATTTAATTCTTTTCAGCAATAATTATAGTAATAAGGCTTGCTTACCTTGTGAACACTATATACTTTCGTATGAAGAATAAGAGAACTTGCGTATTATGTCCAACATCAGAAAGAATAATGCTCAGAATTTTGAAGAAATTTGGTACGTATATACATTTATAACACACTGAGAATGAGATGTATTCTTCAGAAAGTATTTTTATGTACCCATGATTATCAGTAAAGTTTAAAAAGCGGGGATGTCCAAAATTTACGTTGCAATATGGAATTGAAAATGAGTTGAAAATGAAGTATGATCTTCTCTTACAGCCAGACTAGTCGCACAGCGTAATGATATATTGCACAGATTGTGGTTGAGGAGTCCCTGAGACAGCCTTTCCTATCCCTTCAGAAAGACAGTTTATAGCTCATGCTCCTGGTAAAAGGATGACGAGACGCAATTGCTCCTAAGAGCATTCTGGACCTTTCTTTACAGGGCGTAAAGTCATGATATCTGGCTGGCTAATCCCTGCGTAAAATATCCTCGCTTTCCAGGTAATTGTCGACCACCTGAACACTGTGTAGAACAGCGTTGTCTTCAATTAAGTTGAATCAAGGAAAAATACTTGATTTTTTTTTATTTGTATTATTAATTCTTAAAATTTGATTGCATCCTTAAAATAAATGTAAATGATGTATGCTTTGATTAACGTAAAAAAATAATCATTTTAATGGAAACAATTATTACTTTTAAGGTGTAATAATGGTTAGTTTCTTTCTACTACAAGGAATTTTTAGGATTTAGAATTTACAATGATTGAAGAAAAATATCTCATACGCATTCTTATTTAATTTTCATTTTGTTTTTGCTCAGATGATACAAGAAATCTACTAAATATCAATTTTCTCGTATAAGGTCTTTTTAAAGGTTTTTAAAATATTTTGGAGTATATGTTTCATTCAATCATTTTTTTTATTTCTTATTGAACACAAAATATTTAGCTGATTTGAAGAAACAATAGCATATATAACTACATATATTTAATAAACCACTTTAAAAATCAAGTAGTATAATAAATATGAATCTAATAAACATTAAAATTAATAGGTGATTCTTGCGATCTTCAGATTATGCATACAATTGAAAAAGTACATTTTTAATTGCATTTCTTAAGCTTCCCTTTTAAATCATCATTTTAGATTTCATGAGCAATGAAAGCTTCCTCATTGACGGTAAAATGAAGCTTAGCAAATGGAAAAACAGCTTTTGAGAACATGAGAAGTTTACCATTAGATAGTTCAGAAAGTTTAGTGAAGCATTTTTAGAGACAGAAATGGATGATTAAATTGTCTAGTGTAACAGAAAAATGAACATTCTGATCCAATTAAAATTTCATTTTCTTAAATAATTTAAAATTGCTAGATATCAGAAATTTTTTTAAGAGGAGACATAACTGAAAACAAATGGCTAATGTTTGCTTAGAATAGATAACTTTTAACGCACTTCAAACAAAAAGCAGTTTTATTCGTCTTTTTATCTCTAAAATATAATTCCAACATAAAATGAAATTTGTCTAAGAAGTTTTTGTGAGTGAAAAATAGAAAAAGTAAACACAGAAAATTACAAACAGGACTGACTTGATAAGTATGCTTTGACAAATGCCAAAAATTTATATTAATATTTTCAATTTCCTATGCGTCGTTACATATTTGAAGCACACGAATAAATATAAGCATTTAGAAATTCTTTTCTAAAATAAGTACATCAAGCATATGGAAAAAATGTTTAATATCCAAATCATAATTGTTTTCTGATCATATTAATTCAAAAGGACTTGAAGCATAAGATTCCTTAAGGTATAATCCCGAGACTCATAATTTGAAATTAATAATAATTTTTTCGTTGATATATTATGCTTGAGGGAAGCATAAATGTATTAGTTTAGTTTTAAGCAGAAAATGTTTAAGTAAAATAAAGTATTTAGAAAACTAAGTGTAAATTTAATTTAGATTATATGAGATTAAAATGAAATAAAATATAATTAGAATAAGAACTCGTGGAAAAGGTTTAAAATTTTACTTTGGGAGAAGAAAAGAAAATGAAGCAAAAAAAAAACAGATGTGTGAAATCAGCATCATCATACACGCATAACAATTTCATTTCTTTTTTATAAATAGAAAGCAAAGAAAAAATATACGCGTTTCAAAACGAAATAACTTTTCATTACAACAAAATTCCAGATAATTCTTTATGATTGAAATACATAAAGCGTTATTTCTAATGAAGTCTTTTTAAGAACTCATCGGCTTACTTTCATTTATTTTTCAAGCTTGAAATATACTTTAAATGTGTATACGTATTGTGTTAAGAAACGCTGCACGCATTTCCTAGGCATTCTTATTCATTGTTTTAGTCTAATATTAGTCGTTTGTGATGTAGATTATAAAGAAATATCGAAATATATTGAATTCCACTATATATGAGCTCTATGGAAAGTAAATATTATGTAGTTTTTAGATACTATACTTATAGAGACCTTGCTAAAAATTCTAGAACTGTTCGCACTACTATATAACTTACAATTGTATAAACACTTCATGAAGAAAATCTAATCTTTGTTTTTATTCAATGTATTAAGATAGTAAATTTTTTTTTTATATTATCTCTGGTAATTGTATATAGTGTTTTGAAGCTCAATAACGAAGTGTTCAGTAACTGAAGGGAACCTTAAAATTTCGGTAAAAGTAAATAAAAAATAGCTATTTATATTTTAAATTGGAAGTAAGGTATTTTAAACTAGTTTTCTTAAAAATATGTATTTCATTACGTTTTTGAATTATGTACTATTAAAATGAATTATCCATGTTTGGGCCTGATGTTACAATAGTCAAATTTTGTAAGCAAATAACCATTTAAATATTTTGATAATTTGAATAAAACACATTATATAAAATTAAGTTATTTCTCTGTGTCAGACATAAATGTCAAATAATTACATTAACATCGGGAGGGCTTATAGACTATAATAAACAGACTGTAACGATATAAAAAAATAAAAGAGTTAAATATAAACTCAAGGGTAATGAAACAGAAAACCATACTCTTAGTTCACAGATTAAAAGTACTAAGATTTAAAAAGGATTTTCATGTTATTCTTTTGACTGTAATTGTAGGATGAAAATGGAATTATGGTTAACTCATTTTAATCAGACATGCAGTTGAAATAATACAGACGAAAATTCAAAATTGAAAAATACTACAAGGGTTTTGCGATAACCTAATACAATATTTCATGTTTGCTACAAGGCTAAAAAAATAGTGTCAGAGATAATGAACCTCCAATAAGAGCAAGACAAAAATTTTAACGTTAGATCATAGACATCTTTTGCAAACAGAAAACAATGCACAGTTATATTTCAAGATCTAAATTATTTCAGGCCAAATTTTCTAAATTACTGGAGCCCGAGTATAAACAACTTCTTTAAACCTTGTCCAAAACTAGTGATATCTAACTCTGCTTCCGAGTGCACAGTAAACTCAATTAGTTTTCAACGAGATCCTATTGTATGACAAAAAACATCTTTTCTGACCCATAGCTCAGTATAATGACAATTACTAGTGCCCCTTCACCTATCATCTTACTTACATATTCCTAAATCAATAAGTCTAGTGAACTTGTTACATTTAGCTATTTCAAATGATAAAGTATCGGTATCGATACAAGATTCACACTCTAAATTATTTCTATACAGATTGTCAACAATCTTAAATTTAGATTTTTTAACGTAAATCAAGCCCAAGGCAAGTTCCAACTTAGGGAAATATGTGAGACTTGATTAAAAATTGGAGAAATAAACAGAAAAAAAAACTTATACAAGTTAGCTCTCTAAATGAATGACTGAATTTAAATATTTTTATTTTCGGAAACTATTCATGTTACAAGGTGATACATGAAAGTAAAGAAAATATTCCCAATTTTTAGTATCAATTCCTATGCTCGGTATGTTACCATTTTATTTCACAAATAAACATCTAATTTGTACTTTGCTCGTTCCATATATTTTGTAAGTATTTTATACCACTACTTCAATGGTTCCTAATACGCTAAGCAAATATACAGGTTCTGCAGTATGTTTAGCATCAGTGGGGCAAAAGCTGTGCCATTGACGTAACCTCATAAAAATAAGTCACATGGAGTAAGCATCCTCTGAAGATCTTTGGCAGGCCATTTTGAAAGGTAACATTGCCTCACCCCCAAGCACCATTCATATCAAGTTGTAGAAGTTCATCAAGCCATAAGCATACACATGCAAAGTAAATGGGCTTGAGATCAACCTGTTGAAACCTAAAATGCAAAGAGCCCTACTCAAAAGTTGTGCCCATCATCCACTGAGGCCCCGTACACTTTGTTTTTGATATGGCACAAAAGAGACCCCTTTTTGAGAATCCCTTGAGACTGCAATTTCATGGAGAATTTCACTTCTAGCTAATATTATAAAGAGATTGCTTCCTGATAAGTGGAAGGTTTTTCATTTTTGAAAATTATTTTGAGATAACTTTACTTTTCAATTTTTCATTCATGCTAATATAAACTCAAATCGACGAATTTTGTCGTCCACTGTTAAGTGCTGTGTTGGCTGTAAGTGATATGTGGCTTGAAATTGAATTTTTCGTACTTTTCCATGATTGCCCTCTGTTGGGAATTTCAGTTTACTTCAGAGCTCAGCTCCCCTCCAAGACTTAGTGACTTCATGTAAAACTCTGCCCATCCTTCCAAGTTTTCTTCCAACCTTAATTCACGACCACTTCTTTTTCTTTTTGCATAGGTAGCCTATGTCTTTAAATTTTAGGCACCAACGCTGAATATTCCCAGATAGTGCTTCCTTTTACTTAGCGATTTCTAAATGCATTGCACAGAATTTACTGAAAAACTTGCATATTCTATTACTTATAGTCTTCTCCCTGGCTAATTATCACCATTTTTAGATTTCAAATAGCATTGAAGTGCTTAATCGTATTGTTTGGACAGTGTAAAAGAACATGGTAAATTATTCTTCATTTTCGTGTGTATCATATTGTTTTTATGTCTATTGAAGTTTTGAACGCAAATTTTTCAAATTTGGTCATTCACTTGTGTTAACTTGTATATTCTTTAAATCCATTTACCTAATATGGAATCTTTAGACAAATAATCTGATAGTCCTAAGATGTTTATAAATTATTCATAGATTGGTAGGCCTAAAATTCAAACAGTACAAAATAAAAATATGATCAAATTATCAACATGCAAATAAAGATGAAGGTTGTCAATTGTTTTGACATATATCGAAGAAAACAAAACTGAGTACCAATTATCACGGTCAAAATTTGAGGACACTACTTCCAGTAGCTTTGATTGTAAAATAATTATCGTATTCTGTGCTGCTGTCTTTTTGTATTTTAATATTCACATATTTTTGAGCAATACGTAACGAAGTACAACAA
>BMAW01035486.1:165398-183263 GCA_019974015.1 Nephila pilipes | reverse complement strand
AACAATATCCAGATTTTAAACACGTATACACTGATGGCTCTAAATTATCGAATCATGTAGGTGCTTCGTTTTTAATTGACAATTCACTTCATAGTTTTAAACTTCATCCTTCGAGCTCCATGTTTGCAGCAGAAATTTCAGCAATTCATAAAGCTTTGGACAATCTGTCAAGTCGGCATGATGAGAATTTTCTTTTATTCGTTGATTCTATGAGTACGTTGGAATCCTTAAATCATCCTCATTATTCAATCTCACCTATTGATCAATAAAACTTTAAAAACTTGTGAAAAATCAAGGTCTCAAAACATCGAACTATTATTTTGTTGGATATCATCCCACTTCATTCATATAGTTTTATTACTTTCTGTTATTCCTTTTTACCATGCTGTTTACCAAACTTTAATCGTTTCAGCTAAAAAGAATATATATATATATATATATATATATATATATATATATATATATATAGTTTAATCTCCTAACCTCGTGTTTGGCACAATATATCCCCAGAGGATTCAGTGCCACAAATTCAACCAACCAACTAGTTTAAAATATAACAATATGCTCATTATTTTTTTTCTTGAGGTAGTTGATATTGTTAGAAATTTTAAGTTCGAGTTTTTTTAAAAAAATTAATTTATAATCTCTAAGACTTTTGTCCTTAAGAATGTTTACATTATCTTTAATAACATGTTGATATTCTTCATTTATCTTTTCTTTATAATCATTACAATTACAAACATTATTAATGTTAAATCTCTACAATTATTATAGTAATACACCAAGCATCCCTTATTTTTTTTTATTAAATTTAAAAGCTTTTGTAATATTAATATTATTAACAGGAATTAAGTTTTTATGCTTATTAAGAATATTGCTAAAGATTATACTATCAAATGATTTATTCAGAAATCTAATATTACGATATTCAATTTTTTTATCATCATTATTACAAGCATCAATTTAATATTTATAACCTAAATAATAGCGTACATCCTTAACAGTATGAAGATAACTACTAAGTCTATATTATTTAATTATTTATAATACTTTAATAATAAAATCCTTTAGAAATTTAATTTCTCTTTTCTTGAAACCATAAAGAAAATATTTAATACTTTTAATATTCGTGTCTTTCACATAAATTTATTATTTGAGAAATAGATTTTTTTCTTTAATAACATCCATGTCCAAAAATTTTTTCGCAACACTTGGCATATTTCAAAAGAATGCAGGATGCCACGCCGGTGGTACTCCCCCCTCTTCTGTTATGATCAAATCTTATTTGTAAACTGACATTTACATTTCTTCTTTTATGTAATTATGGACGGAGCTTTATTAATATGCCCTGAAACTCTTGCAGAAGTTTGTTATTTAATGCTAATGGAATCTCTAACGGAATAATTAAATGAATCGCATTCAAACTGCTTTTATTCACTTCTGATAAATTGAGTTATTTGTCGCCTAAAGCGTTCTCACGTAAACATACGAATGTCAACATTTCTACAAAAGTTAACGAAAATATTTACGCATTTGTTTCGCAGCATTTCACACCGGAGGGAAATTGCAGTATTTATTAGCTATATTGATCTTTATCATTACTTTTATGATGAGAAATAAGTGGTATAAATTTCTAAGGTCAGCTAATGAATGGCAAATCGCGATTTATTCTACTTCTTTTAAAGTTATGTAAAAAAATCTTAAAATTTTTAATCACTGCAAGAAATATTATTCGATTTTAAGTAACAAAAGTTTATCAAAAAATAAACAAACAGTTATTTTTTCATACTAATGAAATGGCTCAAACTAAGAAGTAGTATAAGTTTACAGTACACCTACAACTAAACAAAATAGCACTTAAAGAAGATTGTTATACTTTCATTCCAATAATCTTGTTTCTTTCTTTGTCAAATCTCATTTACCAGTCTTTGTTGTTCTATATCCCATAAAACTAAACAAAAAAATCCGATTTATGTGCCATCAAGAAGTTTATGTGGGTTATTGTTTAAAAAAAACACTTTTTTGTTGCAAAATTTTTAAAATTTTTTTTACCTTATATAATTAAATCTGGACGTATACTACATCTTATACATTTATGAAAAAAAAAAAAAAAAAAAAAAGGAATACGCATTGGATTTCCTCATCATAATTTAAGAAGAAATGCGGTATACACTTAGTTCAGAACTAACTTTTTTTGTGTGATGAGATTAGAAATGTTCTTTTAAATTCAGAAGTAATAATATACAAAGTGATATGCTGAGCTATATACCACAAAATTACAAAAATCGATAAATTCGAGATAGAAAGAATCGAACTTAGCATCACAGCGTGTATTACCTCTTAGTCTAAATATAGTAAAAATAATTTTATTCCGAAATTAGTGTATAAATTTATGCAAAATAAAATTTTTTTGAAAAAATAGTTAACCTACAAAATTCAAAATTAAATGCACGTTCATAAAAAGATACAAAATCAACTCAGATTGTTATTATATACATAAATTTAGTAGAAAATTATATATATATATATATATATATATAATTTTTTTTTTAATCTACAAATGAAATTACCTATTTTTAAGCAGTTTTCTAGATGTGTTAAAATTTCTGTAAATATCAGATGCATAAAATTTATTGACAATATTTGACTAATTTCGAGAGAAAGGTTTTTAAAAATTATCCAGTTTTTCGGAAAAAATGTATGAAATTGTAATATTAACAAGAATGGCATAACAACATTATAAATAATATTACCAATACCAAAATTTGAATGTCTTCAACAATAAAAATCGCATTCATTACAGTCCTCTCAGACCAAAGAAGTGACATGAGTTTTATAACAGTTGGATTGATTCTTTATTAACGTCTCATTTAGAAGCAACACAACAGCTATTGGTGACGTAACTTGTAATTTTGAGCCTCATTCAAGTAACGAGGGCGACACCTGACCTGAAAAATTTCTCACAAACTTCCATACTTCGCCAACCGGAGGACTTAGAGTCTCAACCGGTTTAATGTGCATCAGTTACACTGCACGACGGGTCTTCAGTGGCATCAAGACTCGAACCCACGACTCAACAGAAACAACCATGACTACTAGGCAATCGCTACCACCTTCCATGACAGAGATAACCATATATATATATATTGATATATACAGAGAGAGATTTTCTTTGATATTGTTTATATTTTTAAATTTTTTCCCTTCTTTTTCTTAATTTCAATTATTTATTATATTCTCTTAATATTTTAAATTTATTCATTTATTTAAAATTATTTTCATTTAACTATTTAAATGCTATTCCTGAAAAAAAATTTCTTTTGAGATTTCGTTATATAATAGTCAGACAGATGGCGTTGCGAAGTTCTGTTTCTTTGCATTTTTAAGTTTCGTTATTAATTATTTACGTCTTTTAGGATTTCGTTTTAAATGTTTGATTTTGTAAGTTTTTAGTTGTAATTTTTGTTTCAATATAGTAGTTCTGCTGGCCTCTTAGGTTGGTGTTTAGCTACGTAACAGATTTTTGACTCATTTTTTTTATGCTTTTTCAAGTATTTTTATGACATGAAAAGAAGCATTAATGAGTATTCAAAATTGAGTTCATATCTTATCTAAGTTCTAAGTTAGTTATATATGAACTAAGTTATCTTGAGTTCATATTAATTTATTTATGATAGGTAAATTTATAAATTTGTTAGCATTTCGTTACATTGTTGTACGTAATATTAAATTACGTAGAGTTTTACACTTGGAAAATTTTGATTTTCCTCATAAGTTTTTAAATTTTAGTTTTTGAATTTTTAACTTTTTGTTTTTGAAGATTATTTCGCTTTTTGTAGTTTTCTGTTTAACTTCATTTTTTGTATTTAAATTTTCAGATTTTTTTTCTATTTATAATTTTGGTGTTCTGACTATTTATATTATATTTTGTTGATATAGCAGATACATACGCCTATAAATCTAGAATAATCCGGCTTAACAGTCTGAAGCCTGTTACAATATTAAATATATTATTCTCCATTTTCGTATCTTCTGAAAGTTTTAAGTTTTTTTAAAAAAAATTTCAAAATTTCATGGTTGTATATTCTTTTTAACTGAGAGAAAGGGACAACATAATATCCAAATGACTGGAGAGACAACTCTGCCTTTTAATGTGCAACACAAGAGGGCAGAAGAGATCAGAAGATACATGATTTCTTCTTAGTTTCGTTTTTATAGAAAGGATTTTCCCTTTACTCGTAATAGATCACATGGTATAGGTGTAGGGATTCTGAGGGATTCACATTGCCTCCAACAGCCTAGTAAGGATTTTCCCTACAGGTAATAAAATAAAAATTAACTCTACTTTTGCGTTTAAGAATAGGAAAATTAAATTAGGAAATTAAAATATTTTTTTCTGTGAAATTGATACAAACTTAAGTTGAATTATTACACGCGCATGTGCATATATATATATATATATATATATACACGGTCAATTGAAAAATCCCCGGCCCATCATAGTAAATCACATTTTTTGGGCAAAATTAGTTTTTTTTTTATTCCACATAATTCCCTTCAAGGGTGATACACTGATTATAGCGACCCTCCAACTTTTCGATACCATTTTTGTAGTACGATTTGTCCTTTGCTTCAAAATAGGCCTCAGTTTCGGCGATCACCTCTTCATTCGACGAAAATTTCTTCCCAGCGAGCATTCTTTTGAGATCTGAGAACAAGAAATAGTCACTGGGGGCCAGATCTGGAGAATACGGTGGATGAGGAAGCAATTCGAAGCCCAATTCATTGATTTTTGCCATCGTTTTCACTGACATGTGACACGGTGCATTGTTTTGGTGAAGCAGCACTTTCTTTTTCTTCAAATGCGGCCGTTTTTCGGCGATTTCGTCCTTCAAACGGTCCAATAACGCTATGTAATAGTCGCTGTTGATGGTCCTTCCCTTTTCAAGGTAGTCAATGAAAATTATTCCATGCGCATCTCAAAATACAGACGCTATAACCTTGCCAGCCGACTGTTGCGTTTTCCCATTCTTTGGAGCGGGTTCATCGAGTGCATTCCACTCGGATGACTGTCGACTGGACTTCGGAGTGAAATGATGGAGCCATGTTTCCTCCATTGTCACATATCGACACAAAAACTCGGGTTTATTACGCTTGATCATCTTCAAACACTGCTCCGAATCATCAACTCGTCATTGTTTTTGGTCAAAAGTGAGCTCGCGCTGCACCCACTTTGCACAGAGCTTTCTCATACCCAAATATTCGTGAATGATATGATGTACACGTTCAGTTGATATCTTTAGAGTGTCTGCTATTTCATTCAATTTCAATATACGGTCATTCAAAATCAATTTGTGGATTTTTTTAATGTTTTCGTCGGTAACAACCTCTTTTGGGCGTCCACCGTCTTCGGTGCTCATTTCACCACGTCTGAACTTAGCGTACCAAACCTTGATGGATGATTTTTCTGGGGCAGTGTCCGGAAACTCGGCATCAAGCCAAGTTTTTGCTTCAACTGTATTTTTTCCCTTCAAAATGTAATATTTTGTCAACACGCGAAATTCCTTTTTATCCATTTTTTTCTCAATAACAAAAGTTGCTTCACTCAAAATGCTATAATTCACAAACTAATGATCCGACAGCTGTCAAATTTATACACGCATCTTTTGAGGGTTAGGGTTAACTAAAAACATAAGGATTTAATTCTAGTAGCACCATCTATGTGTCAGGCCGGGGACTTTTCAATTGACCTGTTATATATGTGTGTGTGTGTATGTATAGACAGAAATTTGAAAAAAATATATGAATACAAGATTTGAGATAACGTTTCCCTGCAATTTTTCTCTTATAAAGGAAAAGAAACATTTCAGAGACTTCATCAGTCAGCCAAAAAAGCTTCAGCAATGATCCTCTGAACTTTGCGACCATTTTGCCGACTTGGTGTGAAATGGCGACTTTTGCGACAAAAGGAATATTCCAGAAAGTGCTAGAATATTTGAGAAAAATTCGACTGGAAGGAATGTTACGGACTTTTCCTGAATTTTCTCCATGGCATTACACATGGCTGGAATAGATATAAAAGCAAGAGATGTGAAGCCGGAGGGATTGATCGGGATATCGATCGGAAGCTGTCAACATTGACTGGGATGATTTGCAGAGGGACTGTCGGTAGCCTGGCCGAGGGAATTTTCGGAAACGGCTTGTATCTAGTGGGGTGTCTACCAAGATCTGCTGGAATCAGTCTTGGAAGTGCGAAGTACGAGTATTATTGTGGAGATGTGTCTTAGTGCTAACTAGTAAGCTGAACATCAGAAAGCGCTATTACTGTTATTATAAGTATTGTTTTGTGTGCTTGTATTGCTAATCTGCATGAGTGTTACTTTAGTTTCTATATCCGCGTCACTAATCTGTGCAAATATTCCATTTCCTGTTTGTACAGTTCATTTGTCCAAGCTTTGCTATCTGTGTTCGTCTTGTCCAGTATATTTGTGAAAAAACGTCGTTTGCTGTTATCCACCATCCTGGTCACTTATCACTCGTACGCCAACACGACATAGACGAGAATTTTCCTAACAACACACACACACACACACACACACACACACACACACACATATATACAAAATTAAATGAGAATAATGAATAAGCACAAAATATCCCACCAAATTGAATTACTAATAGGCTGAACACCTTAAATCTAAAATCAAAACTCTCTTTTTTCTCTAATAATGCAAATAAATAACTCCAATAGAATAAGACAAAAGATACTGTACAAAAAAGAAGTTATTTCCTACCTAAGATGTATAACAGAATAAAGCAAAAACACGAAAAAATAAAATTTATCTGTTCAGGTAAAATTTAAGCACTATATTGTGCATCAATGAATTTTATGCATTTGACGTCCTGATACTAATATAGCTATCACTTGATTTTGAGGAGTCGTTTCTTGTCTTAGTCAAACGAATTAACTGAATAGTTAAAATAGCATCTTTATTTGAGAATAATTAAATTTTTCATAAGAATAAACGAAAAGACATAGGTAATTTAAATTAACGTGTGTGGTCAAAACCCTTAGAAGAATTCATTCAAACCTAAAGTTATTCTTTTGGCAATTAGGAGCTTTTCCCCAGAAAAAGATGGATTGAGCGGCAAATTGCGACGACATCTAACAATCTGACGATCAGTGGGACACCAGGGTGGGATCTGGTACAGTTCCAGGTTTCCGTCATTAAATTTTACAAGGGCAATCTTTAAAAAAATCCCATGGGCAATCGGAAGACAAGCGGTAAATATCACATGACTGACGTTTTTTCAGTTTTTATTTGGTAGTAGCATAGATCATTCTTTTTGGCTCAGGATATGGAGCAGAAATGGGTTTTAAATTTCTTTTTCGACTTTTACCATTAATATTAGGAAAAGAAAGTTTAACGCTAGTTATTATACATGTTATTCAACTAAATTTTCGACTACATGGAGGAACTGATTTGTGTGCTTACAAACATAAATATTTAAGAAACTATAAAAGAATTTAAAAATAGGGTTAAGCAAAAGCAAATTATTGGGGAACACACACACACATCCAACTATTTTTTTTTACATGGTAGATACGCAACTTTGAAAACCGGGCAAAAAAAATCATGTAAAAAATACACGCGATGTATGATATTTTTGGGGATATGTTCCACATATTTAAGAAATCGTGTAGGATGAAAAGACTCTAAATATTTTCCCAAAAAATCAAGCAAAAAGTAATAATGAAATCCATATTACATATTTATAAAAACAAAAACGATTCATTTTTATTACAAAAAAAATTAAAATTGGTGTGAAGTGAAAATTCATTCTATAGGTACAAAAAACATATAAAAACTTAGATTGAAATTAGGAATAAAACTACTAACAACTATTCATCGCTACTTGATAACAGGCATGCACTTTTATTACGAACTGGATCAACAATGGTATCATCAGTAGATGTGTCAATATGTCTAGCATAGTTAACTGTCTTCTTTCATTATTAACAGCGTCTGTTGGTTTTTTTTACTGTTACAAAGTCTGTTATTAGCAACTGTTTTTGTTTCTCATGTTGCTTATATAATTCTTGATATCCTGCCACCTAAAACTTAGCATTACGTTGAAATTTTAATGCTCGATCCATGTTAGAGTCATGAGTAAGAAAATGTTTTTCCATACTTGTAGCAAATTTCAAGCCCTCGCAAATTAAAGCAGCCGTTAATAGCTGAAATTCACCTTCGACTTCGTCATTATTAACTTGAACTATCGAAATGAAAAAATGCATAGAAACTCGTAAAAAATATCATGCATAACAGAAATTGTGATTTTAAGGATATATTTCAAGTTAATAACATGTTAAAAGAATAAATTTTTTAAATTACTCGAATGAATATAGTCGAAATAACAGCGTGATGGATTTCCAGTTTGGCTGGAAACTGAAATGCTGTTTCTAGTTGAGGGGAACGAAATAAGGAAAAAAAAAAAGTGATAATAAAATTCGGGTGTGACCCGTAACTCCAGAATACAAAATAAATAAGCCATGAAGTAGACCAAGCTACTTACACATGTGTAGACATTAATCGATCGTCTTCTATTTACACTGCCGAAATAAGAATTAAAAAGTTTTTTTTTTTTTGGGGGGGGGGATTCGTGCTAGAAAAAAAATTCGTTTAAAAAGTATATTGGTGAATCGTGTTATTTTAAAATCCTGTAAGAAAGGAGTTGCTATATATATATATTATACCCAGCTCATTTTTTACATGGTAGATACGTTCCTAGAAACCGTGCAAAAAATTTCGTGTGAAAAATACATGCGACATATAGTAAACTTGGGGATATGTTCCAAAACTTTAAAAAATCGAGAAAGATAAAAAAAAATTCTAAATATTTACCTATAAACCGTGCAAAAAAAGTAATAACGAAATCCATACTACATATATATAAAACCTAAACAATTAATTTTTATTACAAAAAAATTGAAATTAATATACAGGGAAAATTCAATCTCTTCGTACATATAATATAAGAATTCCAAATTGAAATTAGGAATAAAACTACTATTCATCACAACTTGACCAACAAGCGTGCATGTTTCTTACGAACTGGATCAAAGAAGTTATCATCAGAAGATGTGTCAACATGTTTAGCACAACTCTCGGCTTTGATACAAATGAAAAATTTCGTTCGTTATTAACGGCCTCTGTAGGTTTTGTTGTTGTTTCAAAGTCTGTTATTAGTGGCTGTTTTTTGGTTTCTCAAGTTGATTATATAATTTTTGATATCCTGCATCACCAAACTTAAGACTACTTTGAAATTTTAATGCACGCTCTGTGTCAGGATCATGGGTAAGAAAATGTTCCATACTTATAGCAAATTTCAATCCCCAGCGAATTAAATCAGCTGTCAGTAGCTGAACTTCATCTTCGACTACTTTATTATTATAAAATGTCATAAATTCGATAAAATCGTCCTCATCCAAAGGGCTTTCTAGCGTCTGAACTCGGAGCTGATTTTTGTTCTACGAAACTTCCACTTTTGAAGCATGCTCGCAAATTTCTTTTCAACAAGCATTTAAGATCGATTGGCGCAATTTTTTGATGACAAATGAAATATGTGTGTAATACAATCAGTAAGCGTAAGCTTTCTTCATGCTTCCATAACAGTTATATATATATATATATATATGAGTTGTCCGATGGAGACAAAAATTGGCAGATAGGAAAATTACGTACACAATAAAAGATGATTAAAATCTCAGAAAAATTGAATGATTTATTTCAAAGTTACAAAGTAACGAGCTCAATAAGATGTTGACCCACTTCTAGCCTGGATGCAAGCTGCCGCACTACGTAGCGTAAAGTGATAAAGCTCCCTGATTGTCTCCTGCGGTATTTCTTGCCAAATTTGCTTCCATTGTCGGGCTGCGCCATCAACATTCTTTGGCAGATGCAGTCGCCTTCCCATCATATTCCAGACATGCTCTATTGGAGTGAGATCTGGTTGGCCAAGGAAGTGTTTAACAAGCTGTAAGACAGATCATAGCAATACGTGCCGTATGTGGTCTGGCATTATCTTGCTGAAAAATAAGGCTAGGGTACTGCAAAAAGAACGGTAGCAAAACAGGTCTCAGAATGACGTCGAAGTACCGCTGTGCTTTAAGCGTGCCTTTAATGACGACCAAAGAGGTCCGACTATCAAGGGAAATGGTACCCCAGACCCTAACTCCTGGTTGAGGGCCTGTGTGGCGTGCAATAGTGAAAGCAGGATCGGCACGCTGACCTGCGCTTCTCCAGACACGTCTTCGATAATCATCAGGACACAGTTGGAAGCGGGATTCGTTGCTAAACACGAAACGTCCCTAGTCAGCATCATTCTAATCTGATAGAGCCAAGCACCTCTGTAATCTGGCTCGACAGTGTGCAGGCGTGGGTGGCAGGTGGCATAGCTGTAGGTAAGAGCGTAGATTTCGCTCTGTCAGCCGTCGGTGAATGGTCATGGTGGACACTCGTATGCGGGTCGCACGTCTGATGATTGATAGCAATGAATCAGGTGCTGTGACAGATGATCTGTCAATCACTCTGTCCTATCGATCTGCTGTGACCTTTGGTCGACCGCTACCATCGTGACGATGACATCTGCCATGGTCCACTCATTCTTGGCAACATCTTCTAATCGCCGTATCATTTCAACCCATGTGACGAACGATTCTCCGATTTGCCCAACCTACCTCTTTCAATCCAATGGTACGACCTCTTTCAAACTCTGACAGTTGCTCGTAATGAGCAGGAATTCTTCGGCGAGGCATTTTTTCAGTAGTTGAAAAGGAGTCCTAAATCACAATGCAACAGAAAATTTGACCATCAGATTGAGAATCTCTTTTTATATATACCTGCTGAGTGCGCAGTTCCGATGCTTTGTAGCACCCGCTATTCATTTATTGGGCACCAAATTTTTATCATTTGCATGTTCGGTTCAGATGTCTTTGCAAACGAAATTTCATTACAATCTGCAGCACCTTCTTGGTGCTTCATAGTTTTTTTTTTTTTTTTGTTTTGTTATAGTGTGTTTATATATATGTGTGTGTATAATAAATATTTCATCATACGGAGGAAATAAATTAATGAAATGAATGACGTTGAATAAACTTAATGTGACAATGACAAAAATTCAAAAAATTTGAATGAATTCAATGATCATTGTATAGATTAATAGTAAAAACCTTTATATCAATTTCAATAAATTTAATAAGTTTTCTACAATAAATTTAAAATTTCTTTTTTATGCATTTTGGAATACGAATAAAGATTTATGTATTTAATAAAATTATATTTAACAAATTTTATGCTAATATAAATCTATATCCATAATTTAGATAAATTTTGCATTTGGTTTCCCATTTTTTTATCTAAAAGTTTTTGCACTTTTATTTTATTATACTAAAATTTTATTACTTTTATAATCAATTGATAGGGGGGGAAATGATAAATCAAAGGGGAAAGTTATTACCATAAATTAAAGTGTTCTGTTATATTTGTACGGCTATAGCACAGCAATGACTTTGAATTTTTGGTTGCTTCATTTACGGTTCAATAAATAATTAACTCTTTATATTAAATAATTTAGAATATTAGCATTAAAATACCTATAGTGTGATATCTCAGATAATTGGAGCACATATTCTTTTACAGTTCACTGTTATTTTCATATTTTCATTTAAATTGTTGACTGTACAAATTCATTCTCTACTTTGGGAAACATTAATTTTTTTCTATCTGACTGAAGGAAATTCTACATTTGTGACAAGAATAAAATTATTTAGGGGGAATAATAATCGTCTGCTAACACAGAAGTATTACTAAAATGCTAGTATAAATGAAAATCTACTTTTGAAATAAAAATGATGGAGGAAAAAATACATTAAAAGCATAAAATACTAGAATAGTTTATATAATTGATATTTTCTCGGTTGACAGTTTTTTCTTTCATATTGTCTTATTTGCATTTCCATACATATTTTTTGATAGTTAAGAACTCACGAGAAAAAAATTAGCATTTGAATACGAAGGTTTTTAACTTTTGGATTTTGGAAATTTTTTGTTGCAGCCTTGATAGAAAATAATAATAAAAAAAAATGATAGGGATTGGATAAAAACTTAAATATTTAAGATAATGAAATTTATTTAAATGTTTACTTTTCTCTTTTGATTGTCATATTTAGGTCATAATTAAAACTGAAACTATCTTCATAATCCTTGACATATTTTTAAAAATTCACTTCGAAGTAGTTCAGCAATAACAGTTTTTAAATTTTGTTTTAAAATATATTTTAATATGTTTTGCAGAAGAAAAAAATTCTTATTTTTAGACTTATATTTAGCATTATTCAATATTTACATTTTTTGTTTGTTTGAATTATATTAATTTCGTTCTAAAATTCATTTCAAAATTGAATTCTTTCCCAGATAAAACATACAGATTTTTTTTTTTAGAGTTCGGTAATATTTTAGTATTTTTATACATATATTTCATTTTACTTCTTAAAACAACAAAAGATCTGTACGAATCTTGTCGTTATTTTTCAAGAGGTTCAAATACGTAATATACTCTGGGTTAAATTGGATGTCGATTTGATATATTCTACGCAATGAAAAATTTATATTTGAATACTGTTTGTATTTAAATATTGTAACAAGTTAGGCGTTATGGTTATGTGATAAAATTGGATAAGTATTGAAAATACTATAATTTTTTTTTCGAACAACTTTTTCTTTATGTAAAATAATGTATTACACAAAGAGATTTGGTACTATCTATAAAATTTCATTTAAAAAATATTTAGAATGAAAGATATGTAAATGAAATGTAATTTTATGCACTTTGTCAATGAATTATTGAATTTATTATTTAACCTTATTTGAATCTTTGTTCAATCATATCATTTCAATAATAATTTATTTTTTTCAGAGTTTATTTGTTAATAATTTGAGTAGCAATATGTAGTTGCTTTTTATGTCGCACACGATTTTTATAGTTAATTAATAATGTAATACAATGCGAGAGAAAATATTTTATCTTTTAATTATGTATGTTGCTTACATATAAAAATTTCTCATAAATTTAATTATTCGTAAGAAATTATTGAGAAGTAGTGTATTTTTACTATGTAAAGTATTAATTTTATGCTGTAATCTCATATTACTAAAAATAGGATTGAAATTCGAAAAAAGAATTTCAAAATAGGTGTGAATATTTTACTGATATTGTTAAAAAATTAAAATATTGATAAATATTAAAGTATTGATATTAAAAAATATCGATAAATTATTTATTTGAAGTTAACCTCACGGGAAATAAAATATAATTAAGGCATCCATTTTGAAAAAAAATTATCATAGGAAAGTAAATTCATCGTTACTTATTTATCGTAAAAAATATATAATACATTTATTATATCTAAGTATAATTATAATTACCAAAGAGAAATAAGAAATACTTGGAAATATCCCAAGTCGCACAAAAAATTTATTCATTCAAGGAAAAAACGGAAAAGAAACAAGAAAATAAATGCCTTTTAAATTTTAAGAATAAAAGAATTTTAAAGGTATAATTCATTTTGTGATATTATTAGAGAATTATTGAAAAATTGTAAAAAACAAACAAACAAGTCATTAAAACAATGAAGTCCTTCAAAGAATTAGAAAGAACAATAAGTTCAATGTAATAAAAAAGGATTCTGATGTTAGAAATAAATATTTAGTAAGAAGCATGCAAACAAGATACAAAATTTTACTGCATTTATACGAACACATTTTTTATATTGTTTTTGGATATAAGTTGTGGATTGTTTATTTTATATCACTAAAGAAATTATTCCTTATTTGTAATTTTACTACCATCGGTGTGTTTTCGATAAACCTGTTTTTTTGTTAATACTATTTTTATATTTATTGACATTTCTACGAATCTTGTACTCTTTCCCACTTTCTTAAAATGAAATTGTTTTTCTGAGAATATAAAGATATGATAGCAAGAAAATTGAAAACAGTGGTAAGAGAAGAAAGAGTATTTTCGCAATAACAATCTTTGATTTCATAGCAAGTTGAATAATTAAATCACTTTTTTCCCGTTTATTCATAATGTCACGTTTATTCTGAATCATGATTAAAATTTTTGTTTTATTAGACTTCTTGGAACTCCATTCAATATAAGGATTTCGAACATTTTTAGAAATCAATTAAATAATTCCATTCTTGTAAGAAACGTCAAAAAATACGCAGATTTTCGTGACTTTAGAAATAAGTCATTTGAAAAGAAATAATAATCGTTCGACAAGAGTCATTATTTCTGAAATGCTGTTTCGAAATAATATTAGTTTTTAAATAATATAGATGTGAAATAACAATATATTCAGAATGAAATACTTTACATCGTACAGAAACTAAAAAAAAGTTGAAAATGTTTCCAATATATAACTTAAGAACTTAAAAATAAAAATTATTTTAATGTAATTTTTCGGTTTCAACAAGTAAATTATTTAGTTTCAAGTATGCACACTTACTAAAGTTTTGGAAAATTTCGATTGTTTAAAAAAACCTTTTTTTCTCTTACCTACAAACACCGTCAGAAAATAATCTAATAATTACTTATCCATAAGATACACCAAACAAATAACATCAAAATTTGAAAAACACAAAATCTTACATTTTATCAATACCCTCATCCGATGTAAACATTCCTTTCAATTCAACTCAGAATTCTTATTGCGTAGAAAAAATACCATTTTTCAAACTAATTGTAATTCTTCCTTTGTTTACGTTTACTTGCCATCTCACAAGAAGGTCAACGACTGTTGAAGATTCTAATACTCCCGCAGGATGTGGAATGTGTCTCTTTATTTGCAATAACGAGAATCTTTGCACAAAAAATATCTCGAATGGAATTTTGTTTATTCGAATAACGTTGCATCAATTACTTGCTACTGAAACATCTTCGATATTATTCAGAGGTTATCATCTTCTATATTTAACACTTTTTAGGAAAAGGTTGAATTTTTTTTTGCATAATTTATATATCAGTAAATTTGGAGTAAGAGTTCCACATATAGTTCTTTGAATGCCGTCTTTAATAAATATTTACAACCTGGGTTTGGAAAACATGACTATTTCGTTATTGGTAGTTTGTATACATAATCACTGTTCTTTTATCTAATAGTCATATAACTATTCATATAAACATTATTCTAAAATTTTTACTTACAATAACTTGGTTACTAAACAAGTTACAAAATTAAAAACATTGACAAATTCTTTAATTATTGCTTAGAACTCGATTATTGTATTAATCTCTTAAAAACTCATCTACATAAAAAATTTTATGATTGCTAAATGTGAATTTAACTACTTTAATTTTTATTCGATCCTACAAAACAACAATTAATCTTTCTCTTCTTGTAAATAGATGGCGCTGATTATGTTACTTTTGCATAAACAATGATGTCTTAATCCTTTTTTTTTATGTTGTACTTCGTTACGTATTGCTACCGTATTCGAATTTTGGTAACTAATGCAATTTGCCATTTTCTCTGTAATATCGCAATGATCATGAAATACGGTCAGGTTGGGGAATGAGGAGCTTTCCAAAAGAGCGTCTTTTAGTCAAATATAATCATAAACTTGTTATGCTTCAATTTTCGTTCACTTTGGTGGGCAATTCTTGTTATATTACGCCTTTTGAATCTTGGGGCGAGAGCAGTTTTCAAGTAATCAATCGGTAAACTTTTCTGTTGTTAATTTGCCAATTTTGTATCGAGGACGAAATAGCATTTGTTAATTTTGAATTCGTCAGACCAGTTAGCTAAAGTTGAAATTCTTTCTCAACTTCTTTAGCCATTCAAGAACTTCAATTATTTCACCCTTAGATATTTGAATGGAATTTGAGTATCATTTGTAGATATGATTTGAATTACATTCAGATTTGCTTAACATAAAACTGTTTTGCGTTTCCATTAATGTAGAGAATGGCTGCGATGATGGATCTATTTGGAAGGTGGAGGCATAGGAAATTAGTGACAGCAGAGATTACTTATAAGTTCTACTTGTTTTCGTAAAGATTCAATTTCCATCAATAAATTTCTGTCAGATGGTGTCCTCATCATTAAAATATTGCATACGAAGAGTATTTAATCAAAGTTCCTTCGTTTTTCTTTAATATTATCCTCTAATGCAGCATTAAAATCATGTTTGTTTCCAGTTAGCGAAGATTTCTGAAACGCAATTCTTTTCAGACAATCGTTAGATTTGTAGCGGATGTGATTCTAAAGAATCAAAAGTATATCAGCATTTATTGACATTTTTGTTCATATTTGAGCGAAAAATTAGCAATTGCTTGGTGACGTTTTTGTACAGAAGCAAACACAGAAACTATAATTTATTTTCAGAATAATTATTATTCATCAATATTTTATTAATTTTATCAGAAACAAATAGAGTCTATTGAATTTTAAGAACTTCACTTACTATACGAAAGTTGTTTGGAAGTCTTCCAGGCAAAAATAAATCTTGGTGAGTTATGATCCTTGAGGAAAGTCTAGAAGATTAAGTTGAGCAGAGGCTGCATACGGGCTGGAGGCTTGACGGCTGCACGTATTTTGGAAACGGCGTAGCAATTTTGAAACAGCGACTGCTGCAATTTTAAAAGTTTTTGTTGATGATAAACTTCGAAAGTCCTTTAGATACATTACACTTTCAGTTGGTTTTATGATCAAAATAGTTCATAAATAATCAACAGATTAATCGAAATATACATTTAATTAGAATAAACGTAATATTTCTGTTTACTCTCATTGAACTACTGCATGCATTCGCCAACATTCGTTATTTATAACATAAAGTAATAAGAATACGATTACAATTATTTCTCATTCACTTTATGTGAACCTGATTAAAGATTTAATCTGAAAAAGTTCATAATTAGAATCCTTTTTAATAAATCATACAAAGACGTTCAAATCATGCTGATAAAGTATTCCATTACCGTCATCATTATAAAGGTTTCATGCAATATATCTAATGGAAACAGGGAAAGGCATATAGACTCAAATAAATGTTTCTGTATCCTTAGAAACAGTTCGATAGAATACATTTCGCGTACATCTGACTTATTAGTTGTATATCAATACTGATCCTGGGCTCGTAGAGATTTGATTCTAGTATACTCTCAGAGACCCACACTCGCCTCTATCTAGATTCACTAATTTCGAAAGGTACATTAGGGAAATTTAGAAAACTAATTTAACTCGAATATCAAATTGCAATATGTATTAAATTAATGTTTGAGGAGATGAAATGTTCTTATTATAGGCACCCGTGTATTTCATAGTACACGTATTTTATCATGTTTTACTAATTAATATTTCCGTAATGGGTATTTTAATCTGTAGCTGTAGCAATGTCAAATATAACAGATGCTCAACTTTTTACGTAGGTATTTTGAGGAACATTCAATAATGACTATTTCAAGCCGAAACTACAATCGACCCCGTAAACTCGTGATTTGTTGATTCACGTTCGCTTAACTCGCGATTTGCTATGGCTCCGTTTTATGAATTTCAGATTATTTTTCATATGACGTCAGGACTTCATGTTAAGGCAGACGTTAACACTTTTGTTGTTCTTTGTGTCTTATATAGTGGGATAAGCATGTGGAGGTGCAGCTTACAATAACAAATTAGCCTGTTAAAAAGATCAAAGTAATTAAATGCTGCAAATTATTTAGTTGGAGTAATTAAAAACCAAATTGTTTGTGAGTTTTAAATTCAACAGCAATTTATCATCAGTAGTCAATTTGCAATGC